>PVJA010040203.1:0-18641 GCA_004027025.1 Myocastor coypus | reverse complement strand
TTTAAAGAAGAAAACAAGAACTTAAGGGCATAACACAGCTGACTGTGTTATGGATTAAACAACGAAGTGACTGGAAGCATATAAGACAGAAAACATATCAATAGCAAAACCATACACTTATGTACACAGGATGAATCAGACATTGGTCTCAAGAACCTTCAAAAGGTTCAGCATATTGATTATAGCACAATGTAACACTAAAACTATGTTTGGAATACATGTCACTCTTGTCTTTTTGATATGTACTGCTCCTGGTGTAAACTCAGTTACTGGCATTCTCTCAAGAGTAGTACTTGAAAATAAGAGACTGGGCCAAAAACCATATTCTTGACAGGCTACAATTTTGTATTTTCATGAATTTCCAAATATCTATGTCAAAATTGTGTAACTGCTTATATCACATTGTATGGAAAGTTATTAGAATATCAATGATGGAAATATTACTTCCAAGCTAAGTCAAAGATATTTGATACTCAGAAAGCCAGTGATGATAAGCTCAGGTACCTATGTTATAGAGTAATAGTATCACAAAGCTTTTCTGCTGGAGGGTTAAGAATGTAAGTTAACAGACCAAAAATTGGAGGAAAAAAAGGGCTATAAGGATAGCCAATATTTTGGCCCTAGCCCTTCAATGCCTCTTACTCTCTTTTTACTAACTTTTTTTTGTTTTCTTGTAAGGAAATCATTCATTTGAGAGAAAGTATAGCAATGAATGAAATTGCATTAGAAGCACCACACATCTAAAAGACTTAGAAATATTCAAATTACCAAACCTGAATTCAAAAGATGTAAGGACTCAACAGTCCAATAATAACCAGTGAAATACAAAATGTAATGAAAAAGCCTACCAACAAAGAAATTTCCTGGTCCTGATGGAGTCATCGCTGAATTACATATTTACAGATAAGAAATATGGCAGGAGAAAAACCATGCACTTACATACAAAGAATGAAGTTTACAATGGTCCTAGGGAATTCTAAGAGGCTTTTCACACTGAGCATAGCTATGTGTAACACTAAAACTATGCTTGGAATACCTATCATTCTGTCCAATTCATCTGTGTCTTCAATTCTGTGATAGTAAAGATTCTTAAAGTAGCTATTAAGTACCCCTCGCATCTCCTCTTGGACAGTTTTAATTCCACTTTTCATTCCTTATAGCTTGAATTTGAATTCTTTTCACTTTTCGATGAGGTTTTTAATGAGCTTGTCAATTTTATTTAATCTTTCAAAGAAGCAGTTTTGATTCTTTAAGTTTTTATACTCTTTTCTTAGTCTCGATTGAATTAATTTTTTTTTATTTTTTTATTTTTATTTTATGTATTTATTTTTTTTTCTTGTTTCAGAACCTTTATTTGTTTATTCACTCATTTCTATGGCTGGCTCAGCCCGCCCCCAGGACAGGGCCGGCACAGCACGTGGTGCCGGGGATTGAACCGCGGTCGCTGAAACCGCCCAATCTTTCCCAAGCAGGTGCCTTAGACCGCTGAGCCATCCCGCCAAGCCCTTGATTGAATTAATTGATGATCCTATATTTATAATTTCTGCCCATCTTCAGTGTTTGGATTTGTTTTGTTCTCCCTTTGCTAGACATTATAGGTCCAGCATTAAGCTACCTGTTTTTTCTTATTCTATTTTCTTATTGTGTGAATTTACAGGTATAAACTTCATTCTAGGAACTGTTTTCATTGCATCTCATAAAGTTCCATGAGTTGTGATTGGATTGTCATTGAATTACAGATATTGTTTAATTTTTTCCATAAAACACTGGTTGCTGAGAGGTGTGTTGATTAACTTCCATGTATTTAAGTTTCTTTCCTTGTCATTTATTTACAGTTTCATTGCATTGTGTTCTGATAATATGCATGGGATGACCTCTGTTTTCTTGCATATACTTAAGCATGACCTATGGACTTTTATGTGGTCTGTTTTAGAAGATAACCGTTGTGCACCTGAAAAAATGTGTACTCAGCATTGGTTGGGCGAACACTGTTTATGTCCACTAAGTCAAGTTTTCCCAATTTTGGTTCATTTCTGTCACTTATTTGCCAATTTATTGTTTGCTTGACCTATCTTTGTGGGATATTACTTTAGTTACCTCTTACTCGTTGCTGGAGCAAATACCCGACAAACAAAATGAAGGAAGGAAAATTTTATTTAGCTCACAGTTACTAGAGGTTTCAGTATATATTTGGCTGGCCCAAGGCTGAGTGGAACAGAGCAGAGCATCTAGTTCATGGTGGTGGAACAGCAATAAATTGGTGACAAGAGG
Organism: Myocastor coypus; assembly: GCA_004027025.1. Lineage (NCBI taxonomy): Eukaryota > Metazoa > Chordata > Mammalia > Rodentia > Myocastoridae > Myocastor > Myocastor coypus. Next base: position 16,370 of record PVJA010040203.1, on the reverse strand, counting down.
CAGCCAACGAATCAGGGCAGCAGAGCAATAGCTTTAGTCTGTCTGTCTGTCTGTCTCTCTTTATATTACATTCAGGCTCTCTGCCTCAGACTCTCTGCCTTAGGCTATACCCATAGTCCCAGAAGTACTTAAAATACATAATCCCACAGATTATGGATCAAGTCTCAAAGTCTAGATCAGTACTAAAATACGTAATCCTAGTGACTCATCAGTCAAGTCTCAATCTATAGAAGACACTGCCCTGACTGCATGAGGCTTTGGGGAAACAACTAGATATAAATCATGACAGATATGTTGGTCTTAAGGTCTGGAAAACTGTTCAGAATAATGGAAGATTTCTCTTCACAACATATGAATGCAAGAAGAGCATGGAGCAGAGTACTTCACATCCTCTGTGACAGCAAATTCCAACCCAGAACTCTATACCCTGCAAAAGTCTCTTTCAAGTTTGATGATGAAGTGACATACTTTCATGAAAAGAACAAATAAATACTTTCATGTTGACAAAGACAACCCTACACAGACTACTAAAAGGTATTCTAGAGAGGAACCAAAATTATCAGAATTCCACAAATGACAACCTAAAAAATACACTAAATAGAGGAAACAAATAAGGAGAAAAAGGGGTAAATAAAGGCAAGCATATAATATGTCAATCATGAGTCAATACATTTCAACTATAACCATTAATGTAAATTTACTTAATTCACCAATTAAAGGAACAGACTGGCACAATGGACTAGGAAGCAAAATCCAACAATATGTTTTAAGTAAGAGACACACTTAACTCAAAAGGAACTTCATAGGCTGAAAATCAAAGATGGAAAATAATCTTACATGCCCAAATACCTCAGAGAAAAGCAGGGGTAGCAATCCTGTTTGCAGAAAGTCTCAACTGCACACCAGGAATGATCAAGTGAAATAAAGAAGGCCACTGAATACTAGTTAGGGGAAAAATTCAAGTGAAAGAGGTGACACTCATAAGTATGTATGCACTCAACTCAGGTGCACCAAACTACATAAGACAAATCTTAATGGACATGAAAAAATGTAATATACAATACCACATTCTTAACAGGATAACTTAATATCGCTTTCTCCTAAAAATATAGGTCAAGCAGACAAAAAATTAGCAAAGAAGTAGCAGTGCTGAACCAGAACTTGGAACAACTGGACTTGGGGGACATATACAGGGTTCTACCCAACCAGTTTTGAGTTCACATTTTTTTCAGCTGTTCATGGGACATTTTCTAAAATAGGCCACATATTAGTACATAGGTCATGCTTAAACATATGTAAGAAAACAGAAATAACCGCATGCATATTATCTTTCCACAGTGCAATAAAAATGGAAATGAATGACAGAAGAAATCACAAAAACTCCAGAAATACACGGAAATTAACAACATACTTTTCAGCAACCACTGAGTTACAGAAGAAATTAAACAATATCTACAATTCAATAAAAATTCAAGCACAAGTTATTGGAGTTTATGTGATGCAATTGCAGCAGTCCGTAGAGGGAAATTTATAGCTCTGAACTCACACATTAACAAAAGAGAATGGGAACAAATAAATACACTAATGCAGCACCACACATGTCTAGAAAATGAATAACAACTCAAACAAAAACAAAAAATGGGAGGAAATTATAGAGATTAGAGAAGAAATTAACTCAATCAATACAAAGAAAACAGTAAAAGAATTAATGAATCAAAAACCTGGTTCTCTGAAAGATTAAATAAAATTGATAAGCACCTAGCTATCCTCTTCTAAAAATGGAAAGAAAAAAATCCCTCAAATATAAGCAATAAAGAATGAAAGAGGTGAAATTTCCAGAGCCAGTGAAGATTTGGAAGGTCATTAATAGCTACTTTAGCTACTTTTAGAATCTTATTCTCACATAATTGAAGACACAAAAGAAATGGCCAGATTCCTAGAAAGTTATGTTACCAAAACTGAATCAAGAATATATCAAAACTCTGAACAATGCAATAACAGTCAATGAAATACAAAATATAATTTAAAAAAAAACCTACAGACAAAAAAAGTCCAGGTCTTCGTGGATTCACAGCTGAATTCTATAAGAAATTTACAGAAGATATAATCCCAATACTCCTCAAACTCTTCAATGAAATTGAAAAAGAAATAATTCTTCTAAAATCATTCCTGGAGGCAAGTATTATACTGATACCAAAGTCAGAGAAAGATGCTATAAAGAAAGAGAACTATAGTCCAATCTCCCTCATGGACTTAGATGCCAAAATTCTCTATAAAATCCTACCAAAAAGGGGGCCCGGCAGGATGGCTCCGTGGTCTAAAGCACCTGCTTGGGAAAGCTTGGGCGGCTTCAGGGACCGCGGTTTGATCCCCGGCACCACATGCTTCGCCAGCCCTTCCCTCGGGGCGGTCTTATCCAGCCATGAAAATGAGTGAATAAACAAACAAAGGTTCTGAAACAAGAAAAAAAATAAATAAAATAAAAAAATTATTTAAAATAAATAAAATAAAATCCTACCAAATAGAATACAGCAAATCGTCAACAAGATTATACACCATGACAAGGTAGGATTCATCCCAGGGATGCAAGATTGGTGCAAAATACGCTAATATATAAATGTAGCAGACTACATCAATAGCGCCAAAGCTCGAAATCATATGATCATCTCTGTTGATGCCAAAAATTCTTCTGACGACTTCCAGCACTCATTCATGTTCAAAGTTCTACAAAAAATGGAATAGATGATATTTATCTCAACCTGATAAAAGGCATATATGCCAATTCAATGGATAACATAATCTTAAATAGGAAAAATCTGAAATAATTTATCCTCACTAAACAAGTAACAGCCAATGGAATACTTCTTTTACTCTAAGAACTGGTATAAGACAAGGATGTCCTTTATCACCACTCCTATTCAATATAGTCCTAAATTCATTATCTAGATCTACTAGACTAGAGAGAGAAATAAAAGCAATAAGAATAAATAAAAATAAGTTAAATACTCCTTGCTTGCAGTTGAAATGATACTGTACCTGGAAGACAAAAAATATTCCACCAAAATTTTATTAGAATTAATACACAAATTCAGTAACATAGCAAAATACAAAGCCAAAGCCTAAATTCACTACCATTCCTCTACACAGATAACAAACACACTGAGAGGGAAATTATAGAAACACTACCTTTTACCATAGCACTGTGGAAAATGAAGAACTTAGAAATTAACCCAACTAAAGAAGTAAAAGATCTGTTCTATGAAAATAACAGTACTCTGAGAAAAGAGATTGTAGAGGATTTTACAAAATGGAAATATATTTCCTGCTCCGGAATAGAAAGAGCCAGCCCTGTGTAGGTGAACATACTCCTAAAATTCTTATACACATTTAAGGCAATGCCTATCAAAATATCACCAACATACCTCACAGACCTAGAGAGAGCACTCCTAATATTTATTTTGAACTGGAAAAGACCTACAATAGCAAAGAGAATCCTGCACAATAAAGACAGACAAGACAGGAGGCATTACAACTCCTGACTTGGAATTACACTACAATTCCACTGCAATACAAGACAGCATAGTGTTGGCAAAACAAACAACAACAACAACAAAAAAAAGCCCAAAAACCAAAAACCAAACCAAAACAAAACATAGACCTGAGTTTCAATGGAAGAGATTAGAAGATTTAGAAGTAACCACAAAGACATTAAGCCACATTAATTTCAACAAAGGGGCCAACCATCTTTCCTAGATTAAAGATTGGCTCTTTATCAACGGGTGCTGGAAAAACTGCCTCTCTACATGCCCCATACTAAAACTTCACCCAGGTCTATCACCATGCACAAAACTGAAGTCGAAATGAATTAAAGATCTAAACATTAAACAGAAGCACTACATCTCCTCAAAGGGAAGATAGGAGGAAATCTTGAAGACATGGTGATAGGCCAACAGTTCATGGGCAGAAATCAAACTGAACTGGATATATTTGAAAGAATTAACAACGGGGACATCCTCTCATTTTGAAGTTTTGCAAGTCAGAAGATTCTACCAACAGAGTGAAAAGACTGCCCACAAATTTGGAAAACTCTTAACTGATAAGCACTCTGACAAAGATATTCTCTTTTATGTGGCAGCACAATTTGTGATAGCCAAATGTTGAAAACAACCAAAATGCCTGTTACCTGAAAAATGGTTGAAAAAGATGTGGTGTTTTTATATAATGGAATATAACTCAGCTATAAAGAATGATAATCTCGATGTCTGAGTATATAAGTGAATGTATCTTGAACAAATACTCATAAGTGAAATAAATCAGACCTACATGTGTAATTATCATATAATCTCCCTAGTGTAAGAACTCAAAAGAAGAAATAAAACTGGAAAGACATAACACAGCTAAATGGAAATGAAGAACTTAAGGATTAAACAGAAAAGAGACAGCAAGCTGAAAAGTTAGGAAACATGGTAGGGGCAAGGCAAAACCATGCACTTATCTACACATGATGAATTAGACAATGGTTCTAAGAATTTCCAACAGGTATTTGATACTAAGGATAGCAATGCATAATGCTAAGAACATGATTGAGATACCTGCCATTCTGGTATTTTAGATATATGCAGCTTCTAATGTTATATTCTCCCTCAAATAAATGTTTGTTTTTAGAAAGGGGAGGGAGATAATAAAAGAGAATAAGAGACAAGGAAAATGCCATAGAATTGACCTGCTAGAATTTCATATATGCTTATATTTCTAAAATCTTGGTAAAAATGTGTAATTTTTTATCACATTCTATATAGATTTATTAGAATATCAATGAGTGATGGAAAAACCTGGGATTCATCTTAAGTTGAAGGCATTTGATATTAAGAAAAACAGTGATGTTAAGCTCAAGTACTTATCTTACAGAGTAAGAGTATCACTATGATTCTCTTCTGGAGGGTTAACACCTTAAGTTTGTAAACCAAAATTAGGAAAAGATGGGCTACAAGAATAGCCAACATTTTGGCCCTAGCCCTTCAAGGTCAGTGAGGATTCAGGACAGAAGAGAATCTGTGCTGTAATATCTTATAACTCAGTGGTTTCCCAAATTTTCTGTTCAAGAATATTAAGGAATGACAGAGGAAAGGAATTGAAGCTATATAGTGTGCCTAAGGAGAGTAACCTAGAGAGAAAACATTCTGTCTGGCATTCACAGAGAGAAAACTGGTCAAGCAATAGGTGTGACTTATCCAGAAGGCTGACACTGACAGCAGTTCTACAAAGCACTATATGTGGTATCAAAGTAAATGCTGAGGGGATTTCACTGACCTTGGGAGATACAAAAACTACATATTTTGTTATACACCTCTTGATATAACTTGCCCTTAACCACCCAGCAAAAACGTTTAAACATAATGCATAAAATGTGAAGGTAATTTAGTATACTGAACTGTTAAAGGCTCTAATCAACAGCTTCCAACATTGCTGGCTTCGCCAATAACCCGCTGCAATTATGGAACATTTGACTATGTATAGAAATACTTTCTCTTAGATCAAAGAGAAGAAATCTATTGTACTAATAAACACTAGAAAAAAATTTTAAAAAGTATTATCAACATTTACATTTTCTTCATGAAATTTCTATGCTTGTCAGTTAAATGAAATGATTTACAGTGTTTAAATAATTTGTAGTTTTACAGAATTTATAGTATTGTCCATTGCTATGAATTATATCCTATTTGTGCTTTATTTTCTACCTAATTGTTATTGATCTAGAGTAATACAACTTTCATATTCAAAAGAAAATAAGTGGACAACTAAGTAGATATCAGAAAAAAACTACAGAAAGAGGAGAGTCCTTAAAAATCTTGAGAAGTTAAAGTAAAACCTATTCTGTCATCCAGAGAACAAAAATGCAGTCATTCTGTGACGCAGAATGTGGTTACACCTTAAACCCTGATAAATACATCACAGACTGAAAATGTCCTGAGTGGAAAATCCACCTGTTACCCCTACTCCAGCTGAGCACCACAGGCACTGCAGAGTGTAGGTTGCCAATTTACCTCATGTTGTGGAGGGCTGGCACAGTGCTAGCTGTAATAGCCCTGGGGATATCAAGCTGAACCGATATCAACAGCTCAGGGAATGACCAAAATTCAAAGTCGAAAGTGCGGTTTTTATTGAACAACACTACTTTCATATCACAGTAAAATCAAGCCATCTGGGTTGAGTGATGACTGTCTATGACAAAATCAACAGACATAGAAATGTGGACATCATGAACTCCTTAAAAAAAGAGTGGGTAAACTTCAGCGAAAATGAATACTGGTAGTTTGACTGGAATGTTTTACAACATTTATAAGAAACAAATAAATTTTATTTTTATATAAAGTATTATTTTTAAAGGAAAAGGCAGACAATTAATTTTATAATCTTAACAAAATTGTCCAGGAAAATACCAAGAAAAAAGTGTAGTGCACTATTCTCATAAGTATATATGCAAAAATTCTAAAGAAAATAACAGTAATGTAAAAAGGAGAATAAAAAAATAAGGAAAACTCATCAGAATAATGACAGATTTCTTTTCACAAACCATCAGGTCAAGAATATGGAGAAAAGTATTACAACCTCATAAGAAAACAAATTCCATCACAGACTGATATACCCTGCCAAACTCTTTTTCAAGTATAATGGAAAACTGAAACATTATTTTCAGGTCACAGAACAACTAAAGAATTTCATGATGACAAATCCAACCCTACAAGTTTACCAAAAGATATTCTGGAGAGGGATCAAAGTGATCACAACTACATGAAGGAGAATGGAAAGAACCCACAAAATAGGGCAAACACAGAAGAAAAAAGAGGTATATAAAAGCAGTCTTCCAGCTATCATATTATATACAGCAGCAGAATATGTCTATTAGCACATTGTGCAAATGAGATTCTCCTGCACCCCATGAGTCATGATTCTGTCTGAGGCTACAGTGTGGGTATCAAGGAAGTATCAGTAGCTCAGTTCCACAAGTGCCGCCTGGCCATTAGTAAGCATCAGGGACACGGTCCATGTTCACGACATACTAGAACTTTGTGTGATACCCTATTCCCATCATGTTAGAAGTTCTGGCCATATATTTGCCATTCTAGGATTTATGTTGTGTTTTATTCTTAGTAACCCTTTCATACCATATGAACTTTTTATTAGTTGATATTTTTGTATCTGTTAGCCTATTCAAATACTATGCGAGTGATCTGAATTGATTACAGTTTCATACATATGATACACAACATTCAGGCCTCTAAGTTGGAATCATGATTTGAATTTTGGAGTGTTGTTTTCAAATATTTAATTGAATTTTAATTAATTAATATTTAATTAATTTTCTGAATATTGTTCATACTTTTTTTAATGATTCGTACTGTATCTCTGACTTACAATCTACTTATAAGACATGGTACAATATTTTCTTCTAGTATTAGAAATTTTAATAAGAAATATACAGATATATTTGTATGTATCCAAGGATACATACATATAGGATAAATATATAGCTACCTTGTCTTAGTTCATTGAGAATAAAAGTTTGTAGTAGTGTTGTTTAGACAAAATCTTAGGTCTGTACCTTTTCTTCTGAGTAACTACTATAAAGACAACAATATACATGGTATTAATTGTAACTATCCTACTAACTTGTTTTGAAACTGTTTCATTGCTATTTTATCTTTTTTTCATTAAAACAAATAAAAATATGAGGTCAAAATAATAGAGACTTTTCCTACTAAAACAGAATAAACCATTTACTTGAGAGGATAACAAGAATTGATATGCTATTAGAAGCAACACACATTTAAAAGATCAGAATGACAGGCATTCCAAGCATGGTTTTAGAATTACACATTGCTAATTGCTATCCTCAGTGTTAAAAGCCTGTTGAAGATTCTTAGGACTGTAGTCTAGGTCATCCTGGGTATATCAGCGCATACTGTGTTTATAAATCCTGCTGAGATTTCCCATGTGGCACTTTTCATAGTTAGTGGTACTTTGCTGAATCTCTTCAGTACATTATTTATTACTGTCACAATTTGCTTTATATATTTACAGTTACATGAATTGTTATAGAATTATTCTTATTAATTGCAACTCCTATAAAATTGTGATATTATCAGAAATTATTTTCATGTGAATACAGGTTGTGTTTTCCTTCTTTTGTTATATGTAATGATTGTGGATTATATATTTTTTCTTTCTGAACAGGAGATTGAACTCAGGCCCTTGTGCTTGCCAGGAAAGCTCTTATTCTACTGAGCTATCGCCCCAGCCTCTATTGTGTTTGTTATAAGTGATACATTTAAGAAATTCACAATTCCATACATCAATTTTTTTGTCGTAACTTTTGTTACGGGAAGCAGTTAAACTTGGCTAGATTCACACACCTATAGCCTATGTAATAGTGAGAAATTGAACACTAACTTTCTAATGGTGTGGGATTCTTGTAATTTCTCTTACAAGTATATAATTTCAGAGACAGATGAATATGCAGGTGGATTTTACAGAACGAGTATAAAAAGACTCCTTTAGCATGCTTTTTACCTCATTCTTTTTCCTTTTTGTCTCTTATCCGTTCCTTGAAGTCACTTTCATTCTCTGCTCAAATTTATTTAACTAAAGGGGCCCTGATTACAGCCTGCCTATAGACAAAAGCTCTAACATATGTGACTTCAATAAGTGCCCTGTCTTTCTTTAAAGTATAATCTCTCTTCAGTGTCTTCCTGGTTTGATTGCTCTCTGGTACTTCAAGGTATTTTCGGAGTTGTTATTTGTGGGTTACTGGTTTACTAAGGATTAGTTTTCCATTGTCAGACAGGGTACTTTTGAACTCTATATTATGATACTGATACAGTTAAAGGTAGAAACAGATTACAAATTTGTATGTCTTTATCTGAGGTAAAAGCATTATCTAATCGCTGACTCAGAACAAAAGAACCAATATATCCATTAACAGACACATATACACTGTTAACCAATTTTAATTTCTTATGTTTCTCTTTTTTCCTGTGATTTTTTTTTCAGAGATATTAAATACTATATTTTAACCTGTCCCATTTTATTATAGTGGTCTTGCTGTTTCAAAAATATTCTGGTATTTTTGATAGTTGGGGAATTTTATACTAAAAAGGAATTGGTTTATAAAAATTACATTAAGTGCAAAAAATAAACTTGATTGAAGTTGATATGTTCATCAGAAATGAAAAATTTAAGAAAAAATCTAATAAACCCATTTATTCTAAGAAAGAAAAATAGTAAATCCAAAAAGCTTGGCTTTTGACATTTTGTGTGCTATCAAACTGGTTTAAAGAAAAACAAAGATGATATATTTTGCATAACATCATGGAACATTTCGTAACACAAGTTTCAACTTGTGCAATTGAGAATATTCTTAAAATAACTTCAAATGCTCTGTAAATTATAAATTTCTAGTGCACTATAAACAGGATGTCTTGTTTACTGCTGTTTAGACCCACTAAATATCTGTAGATATGCTTCCTCAGCTAGAGCAGGAACTTACTGGCTATAACTCCCTGCCTTGTTCAATAACTTCCAGTAATTATCAGGAATAAAATGCAATAAATTTATGTAATAGACTGCCCTTTTGCTATAATATACAATCAAGGGCGATCGATGCTTCTTACAATAAGGAGAAGAATTATAACTGTGTTTTATTTTATAGCTTTGGTAATACAGCTTTGGAAACCACCAGAGGGAGTAGAGTTAAACTTCAGTGGTCATATTCCAATGCTATAAAACATAGCCTCAGGCTGACATTTTACAAAGTAGCAACACAACAAGGGGGTGTGTACTTCATAGCGGACTATTTTATTTGTTCACCCAATGAGCTAAAGACCTCTTCCTATTGTTGTTCTTTCAGTTCACATGCCTGGAATAATGAGAAACTCATTGAATGTAATAAGTAATAATCAAGTTTGACCTTTGGCCACATCGTTACTAGAAAAGAAAGATAGACATAGTTGATAATGAAACCCCAAATACAATAAGCCAGAATGACTTGTTCATTACAAAATTATATTTGTCACAGATTAAAAAATATACTTTTATTGTGGTTTAAATCAAAGGGCATTTTTGAATCCTGCCTAGTTATGCTTAAAGCATAATTACACGCTACATATCTTGGTAAGTAAATGAAAGGCCTTTCTTTGTTATTTGTTATAAATTTCTACTTTGCCTGTAGCTAAGTGAAGGCCAGGCTTCTAAAGTGTTTCAAGTATAATGCACAGTGAATATAAAACAGTCCATTAATTGGGATAATGGGTCCCAGCATGTAATTGCATTCCTTAGGTACTATGGATAGCAACTGAGTGAAGTGGTATTTATTTAAGGTTGTTAGTCACCCGTGGATAACTTTATTTGTCCACTGATGCTTAAATAAATGCATCATCCATCAGTAAGAATATTTATGAAGAAATTTATTGCAAAAATCATTATTGCATCTCAAATTATGAAAGAAAACAGTATATAAAAGTTACTGAAGAATGTCATAATAAAAAGCTTTCTAATGCTTCAGGTTACTTGTTTTTATGTTGGTGGATAGTATCATCTTGCAGATATGGAGGAATAAATGTGAAGAAAACACAATTAGTATACTTTTCTTGCTGTGTTACACAATAAAAGGAATATCTATAAGACATAAATTCAATCAACAATTTCCAGCAACTTCCATGAAGTCCCACATCTTTCAATTTAACAAATCATTGAAATCTCTCAAATTGTATGTCTCTGTATAAGTTTAACAGTTCTAAAGCCGTTTACTTTGGTTTTCATTTAATGTTTTCTTTACTTTTTGTTTTTGTATTTTTAGGGAAGGGTGTTCAGGGTCTCACTATTAAATTATACTTATAGTGATCTGCCTATTTAGAGTCTCCCAAAAGCTGGGATTACAGGCTCCTGCCTCCCTCCCCAGGCTCAATTGTACTCTCAGCACACCTCCAGGGGTGTGGCCTGCATAGCAGGCCCAAGCATCGAACCCCCAGCCCTTGTGACTGTTTCTAGGTGCTTTAATCCACTGAGTTATTTGGCTGGCCCTAATATGTTTTCCTTTAGTATGTTGTTGGCTAATTTTAAGGTGTTGGAAAAACATATTTTATTTTGTCACACTGAGTTCTGAGCTCATTCAAGAAGTGTCAAAAAATCCCTAAGTGTCATAAATCAGCATTATCCTCTTTCCAAGAAATCATTGCCAAGACTGTTAGGGAAGGCCCTGAGTTTAAGTAATGCACTCTTTCTACCAACTACTCAGTATTCCAAATTCATCATCATTTTGTGCTCTGAGACCACTTAGATGAGATCCTAAAATTTCTTTCATCCTGGTTATATCAGTCCAGAATTATAAATCATAATATCTTTAATCCCATGAGACTATGTCACCAGGGAAGTAACTTCTCTGTGTTCCCCTCCATATAACTTATTTCTTTGTTTTATTATTCCCCATACTATTAATCAAGTTCTTATTTCTCTATTTTGTCTTAGCACATGCACTAAAAATATTATTCAATACAATGGTAAATAGATATTTTCTGTTTCTTTTATGACAAATATATACTTCTAAAATATGTAAAATATTTTATTGAAAGAGAGAAATTTGTAGAGCTCTAAGTGAAGATGGTAACATCTTTTGCTGTTGAATAACTCTTAGTGGAACTCTCTCTCTCTGATATATTCTAAGACTTTGATACTTGTTTGTGTTACAGATCACAACATGCCCATACTGACTATCTTGTGCACTGACTTGAGAAGATTTGCTACTATTGGAACTAACATCATAAAAGTTAGTATTGTCTTAATTTTCCCCATCTTGTGCTCATGTATAGTCCCTCATATAAATTATGATGTGTATCGTGTACCATTAAGATTATTTGGCCTAGAAACTTTAAAAATTTGAATTGATATATCATATGTCATTGTTTCTAATGAAAATTTGAAGTTATTCGATCCTTTCAATGGTATTAAGCTTTTAGATTACTGACATGACATTCTAAACATAGTGGATAAACACCTGAAAATTGATGACCAGTTTGTTAAGTGTTCTATCAATAGTTTGGCAAATATATTCTTTTTTTTGTTGTAGTAGTACGGAGGATTGATCTCAGGACCTTGTGTTTGCCAGCCAGGCACTTATTCTACTGAGCCTTCTCCACTACCCCTGGAAGATATATTGTTATATATAAATAAACTAATGTTCTAAAGGCTTTGAAATTTTCCTTTCACGTTGGAGCTGAATGTGAAATGTAGATTATATGCTTTATTCTTAAAATCTAATGCAGTTGTTAATCATTTACTTGTTTATTTGATTCAGGGCCTTGCTAAACAGTGTGGACTTGTAGTGATCTTCCTGGCTCAGCCTCCACAGTGCTGGGATTACAGGCATGCACCACCACACCTGGTTTCAGGGTGACACAGTGCACCTGAGGTTCCCAGGCTGGCATGGCTACTGGGCTCCAACTTCAGCCTTTGAGCTGGGCATGTAGGTGTTTAGACTGCTGAACGTTCTCCCCAGCCACCATTCAGATGTACTTTGCTTTTTTCTTTTAATTCTTGATACTGGGAATCAAACTCGAGATCTTGAAGTTGCCAGGCGCTGATATTTTTCTTAAGAAAAGAGAGAGATTTGTTTATTTTCTATGGTTCGGTAGAAGTGCACATATTTCTACTGATAAAAGTATTCAGGGGCTGGTGAGCTGGCTCAGCTGTCTAAAGCACCTGCTTAGGTAAGCTTATGCAACTGCAGGGACTGTGCTTTGATCCCCGGTATCACATGCTGCGCCAGCCCCACCCCTAGGGTAGGCTGAGCTGACCATAATAAAAATAAATAAATACAAGTAATTTAAAAAAGGGCTGGAGATATAGCTCCGTGTCACAAGTGACTGCCTGGCAAGTGCAAGATTGTGAGTTCAAACCCCGGTCCTGCCCCCAGGCTCCACAAAAAAAAAGAAGAAAGAAAAGAAAGCAAAAGTCTTGGGGCTGGTGGGATGCCTCAGTGGTCTAAAGCACCTGCTTAAGAACACTCAGGTGGCAGCAGGGACCGCGGTTCAATCTCCAGCACCACATGCTGCGCCAGCCCGGGCCCCAGGACAGGCTGAGCACGCTCTAAATAAATAAATAAATAAATAAATAAATAAATAAATAAATAAATAAATATATTCAAACTTTCTATTATAGCAGTAGATAAAAGTACAATAGGAGATTTTAAAATTTAGAGTAGAGAAGTTACTAATTTTTAAATTACAAGACACTGATACTGATGCATGGCTAATAGGCTAATTTCTGTATGTTTTCACTAACAGGTCACAGAGGAGATGCATTATATTTATGATGTAATGTCTGCATAATTTCTTCATTATCAATGTCACATTTATGAGAAATATAATGAAATTTACTTCACATGATCAGTAAAATAAATACATAAGTAAATAACATTTTTTATGGATCCATTAGGAATCTGATTGCTTAATACCATTTAATGATTAACAGGTTCACTGATGTATATCTGGATTGCACACGTAGCATCAACTTAAAGTTTGTTTTGTACACTTATCTTACAATACTATCTGTGTGCAAAACAGTGCTGGTCATACTAATGTGTACCTAGTACAAAGTAGAAATTTTACATTTACTCTACCCTTAAAGATGCAGGGTACTATGGTTTGTATCTAGCTGTCTCCACACAGCCTCATGTAAATAATGGGGTGGTCAAGCATGTGGCTCAAGGGGTAGGGCCAGAGGACCAGCGAGAGGCTTGAGGGGTGAGGCCAGAGAGGTGCATACTATTAAATTGACAGCATAACCCCCTAGACCTGATCCTGATGGCCTCTCTTGGAGGTATGGAGAGGATCTTCCTAGACATGGAGATACAGTGTCTCAAAGTCATGCTGTGTATTTCAGGCTCCTCTAAAATGTGAAACTTCCAATAACTGTTAGCTAAATAAACCTGTCCTTCCCTAAACTTGCATGTTGAATATTTGTCCCAGCTATGAGAAATGAGTAACTAAGATGCAGGCTCTTTGGTGAACACGTGTTTTCTTAACATTTGCTTTCCTCTAGTATGCTAACTACAAAAATCTATCCAATCAGGTTTTGTCTTTCCAGGTGTAGCACATATCCAGTAAGAGAGAAATTTTGGCTCAGTGTATGACAAATGTGACAGAGCACATTATCACAGAGCTCTTGGAAAAATTGGCTGAATATTTCTTTTCCTGTGTTTCCTTTATTTTTTCCTCTGTTTCAAATCTTAGAAGTTAGCACCAGAGTCTCTTAATGTACAATATTATTTTTTTATTTCTATTCAAATATGAGTAGGCTTCTGATTTCTGCCATATGCAGATTATCTGGTAAAATCATACTAACTTTTCGACTATTCATCATCAATAGTAAAACAAATGACCTGATCTTTAAAAACATGAAATGTAATAAATTTCAAACCTGGAAAACATTTACATACAAACTAGATTAAGAATGCTTCATAATTAGTAAAGTGTTTAACAAACAGAAGTCGCAGCATATTTGATTATATCCTATTTATCCTTTTTGACCATATCTTACAACTATGAGAGCAAAATTTGTGGAGGAGGGAAATCCAAGGGTTGCCTCCAAAGAAACTTTGAAATAAATGAACAAAAGTTATCAAAATCAATCTTTAGTCTCTTTAAATTATACAAATATTGACATCAACTGACCAAACATTAAATTAGGAACATGTATCTATCTTTGTATGAGATCATACAGTATTTATATTTGTGTACCTTCTTTCTTTTATTTACAACATGTTTCAGGTTCATTAGTATTGCAACAAGTTATAGTCATCTACTTAATACTTGAATAATATTTGATTGTATACTGTTCTACATATCTTTGTCTCATGCACTTATGCATATATATTTATGCAACAATTTTCCTATCCAGCCATCCATTGATGAATACTTAAATTGTGTCTAACCCTGGCTATTGTAAATTGTTTTAAAATTCACATAAGAGTGAAGATCTCTTTTTCCTACTAATTTAAGTTCCTTTGGACATACGAACATAAATGAGAATTCTGGATCTTACAGTAGTTAAAACTTTTATTTTCTTGAAGAACTGTATTATTTTCCACAATGCTGTTCTAACATGCATTTTTCTAAACTGCATAATGATTCCCTATTCTCTACATCCTAAATAATAATTGTTATCTTCTGTCTTTTTAATGTAAGCCATTGTCACAGGCATGCAATAATATCTTAATATAATTTTATATGCCAATTATACATCAGTACAGCTGGGAAAATAAAAAGGCAATCTTAAACACAAAAGAACAATTCTGGTGTTTAAATTTAGCTCGTTGTCATTCTTTTCTCAGGCACCATAGTGGTCTTGGAGATAACAGCAATGTTCTTAGCGCAGCTGGCTGGTTTCAGAAGAGGGCCAGAACCTGTTTCTAGTAAATTATATTTGCCTGTTTTGACCTATCTGAAATTTTACTAAAATTCTGATTTAAGGTAATTTTCTTTGTTTTGTCTAGCACAGAATTCTTTCAGGTTGAAAAGTTTAAACAGAAAACATTTGTCAATAAAAGTCTAAAATTAAAAATGCGCAAGATGCTTTTACCTTAGGAATAGTATTACAGTTGGAGAAAACAATAGACATTATGAAAGCCTGGGTAGTTGTGATGGAAATATCTAGGGGGGAAGTCACTTTAGAGAAGAGAATTCAAAGATTCCTTCATATAACAGTGATTATAAAACAATATACATTACCAAAGCGGGACACATACTCAGAAGCATCCTATAAATATCCTAGCATTTTATCTCTCTTATATTTACTTTCAGAGCAAGGAGGAAGGGAAAGCTAAAGGACTATAAAGATGGAGGTTCATTTCTGTGGGAGCAACCAACACAAAGTCACTCAGAAAAAAGTGGGAGGATATTTTCTTTTGCTTCTTTCTTTCTTTTCTTTAGCTGCTACCCCATTTGTTCAAACCTCCAGTTGAGCACAAGCTAAATAAACAGGTAATTCAGAGGTCCCAAGTATAAGTATTTAAATAAAAGTTTAGAAAAGTCATCAAGTAAGCAACAGCAAACCACAGTAATTACAAATAAATCTTGAGGGGTATAAGGACTTGGTTTCAGGGTTAGTACATTACAAAACTACAAATTTCAAGCATGATGTTGTAAGACATTCAAAGAAAGAAGAAAGTTTGGGTCTTATCCATGGAAGAATTAATTAACATAAATTTCTCCTAAGGAAGCACAGAAATTGAATTCACTGGGGAGGCGAGATGGCTCAGTGTTCTAAAGCGCCTGTTTAGGCAAGCTCAGGCAACCACAAGGACAGCAGTTGAATCC
>PVJA010040202.1:0-12896 GCA_004027025.1 Myocastor coypus | reverse complement strand
GAGGCTGGCCTAAAAGGGATTCCTGAATGCAAGAAGAGGGGATAGAGGGGATAAAGGCACAGGCACAAGGAAGGCAAGGCAACTTGATGACAGGTAATGGTCTGTTACAGAAACCAGGTGGGTTTCCCCACAGAGAAGTTAGGGTCACTAGAAATGAAAGTCTAAGGAGAGAGAAGGCAAACTGTACTTAGATGGCCTGGGAGACTCTAGGAGCCCAGAGGAATTTAAGACTTGAGCCTTGTTAAGCTAGAGATGGAAGGCTAAATTAGGATAAAGTAGGTCTATATCATCCCCATTCTCTCTTCCACCTTTGAAAGATCCCAACACTGGTGGAAGAACTGATTGCAGTGGAGATGTGGAAGCTGAAGGTGTTCCCTGTACTATGCAAGCTGGAGGACTTCAAGCCTCTG
Organism: Myocastor coypus; assembly: GCA_004027025.1. Classification (NCBI taxonomy): domain Eukaryota; kingdom Metazoa; phylum Chordata; class Mammalia; order Rodentia; family Myocastoridae; genus Myocastor; species Myocastor coypus. Next base: position 12,486 of record PVJA010040202.1, on the reverse strand, counting down.
AACACCTTCCCCATATACATGGTGGTGAGCTGGGCCCCTCGTTCAGAACTCCTCTCACTCTATCAGAGGACCCTGGACTGGGAATCTGGTAGCCCCTATCCCTCCCTGCAGCCTAGGCCCTGTCTTCTTCTTCTTCTTTGTCTGGCAGGTACACCACGAGGCTTCCATCATCAACCTCCTGGAGACAGTGTTCTTCCACAAGGTGAGGAGGTGCTATCCTGCCTGAGGTTGACTGCCTCAGGCCAGGGTCCAGCAGGTTATGTCCATGTGGGGAAGGCATCAGAGAGAGAGAGAGACAGATAGTTTTCTCTCCTTTGCCCAACTAGGAGGTGTGTGAATCAGCAGATGACACTCTCTTAGACCTGGTAGACTACTGCCATCGAAAACTGACACTGCTGGTAGGCAAGACTAGCCATGGTGGCCCCCCTAAAGAGGAGGTGTTCCAGGATAGTTCCCCTATGCAGGTAGGTTGAGGTTTCCTAAGGTTGGTATAAAGCCTAACATTTGGATCTCCCAAGGCCTATATGGGCAGGGAGTGACCAGCTATAACACTTGTGTGGCCCTCCTAGGAGCTGCAGAACCAGGCAGAGCTAATGGAATTTGAGATCTCACTGAAAGCCCTGTCAGTACTGCGCTATATCACAGACTGTGTGGACAGGTAGGCAGTCCTCTGGGGCCTGGTGCCACAGTGGACAGCTGGAAGACTGGGCTCATATCCTCTGCTCACCTCCATGCCACCCTCCCTTAGCCTTTCCCTGAGCACCCTGAATCGCATGCTCAGCACCCACAACCTACCCTGCCTCCTGGTAGAACTGCTGGAGCACAGTCCTTGGAAACGGCAGGAAGGAGGTAAGCTCTTCCCTCACCTAGGCTGGCCTCAAACTCACAGCAGTCCTCCTGCTTCAGCCTCCCAAGCGCTGGGCTACAGGTGTGTACCACCACACCCAGCTATCCCTCAGGATTGATGGAAGTGGGTAGCTTGTGCACAGGCAGGCAAAACCTTTTCTCCAGAGAATGTACCACAATCACTCACCCACAGCGGGCCTGGACCTTGGCTCTGCACCAGATAAATCCTATGATCCTAATGCTGAGAATTCACACTGCTCTGGGGCCAGCGCCATCACCATCACTGCCTGAGCAAGTCCTACGGCCCAGGCCCTCTCACCATGCCCAGGCAGTGGGCAATCCCTTATCCCACACAGCAGGCTCACTCAAAAGAAATTGCAAGGCCTGTGCCCAGTGTATGGGTTTTTCTCCCCAGGCAAGCTGCAACAATTTGAGGGTGGCCGTTGGCAGGCAGTGATCCCCTCAGAGCAACAGAAGCTAAGCAAGTTAGAAGGACAAGTGTGGATCTCCCTATATAACCTGCTGCTAAGCCCTGAGGCCCGGGCTCAGTACTGCCTCACAAGCTTTGCTAAGGGACAGCTGCTCAAGGTGGAGAGTTCTTTGTACCTGTCCCCATAGCTCCAGCATTGCCTTACCCCATCCTACCCCTACTGCCTCCTTGCTGGTTATCTTTGCCTACCTGTCTCTTCCCCATCCTCTTTCTGAATCTTGGGCTTAGTAGGTAGTGGGACATAAACCCCATGGGCCAGGCCCTTGCACCTATTTCACACTGACCTTCCCAGGATGCCCTTGCAGCTTCGGGCCTTCCTCACAGACACACTGCTTGACCAGTTTCCCAACCTGGCAGATCTGAAGGGTTTCTTGGACCACCTGGCCCTAGTTGAAACCCAGCCTTCCAAAAAGAACCTGGTGTTGGAACAGGTAGGTACCTATAAAGTTAGTCACTGTGCACTTCGGCAGACTCTTTCTGCCTGTCATCATTTCTCTATCATAGATTCCAGAAATCTGGCGGCGGCTGGAGCGAGAGAACAAAGGCAAATGGCAGGCTATAGCCAAGCACCAGCTGCAGCACGTGTTCAGCCCCTCTGAGCAGAACCTTCGGCTACAGGCACAAAGGTAAATGCAGCTGGGCTGGCAGAAGGGGCAGGTGGGATCACTTTGTTCCCCTACTTGCCAGGGCCAGTTACACCCTTTGAACCCCTTTCTCTAGATGGGCTGAGACTTACAGGCTGGACGTGCTAGAGGCAGTGGCCCCAGAAAGGCCTCGTTGTGCTTACTGTGGTGCAGAAGCCTCCAAGCGCTGTGCCAGATGCCAGAAGGAATGGTATTGCTGCAGGTAAGGGTATCATAAGAGTTTGGGCCCCAAGCCCCACTCCCAGATCTCCCATAAGCCTGGCCACCCTCACCCGGCCCATTTGCCTACAGGGAATGCCAAGTCAAGCACTGGGAGAAGCATGGAAAGGCTTGTGTCCTGGCAGCCCAGGGTGACAGAGCTAAGTGAGGGCCAGGGCTGCTAAGAGCTGACCAAAACAATCCACACAGACTATTCCCCTGAACCTAGGGATCTGGGTCTGTTTTCTGCCAAGCCCCAGTCCCCCTAGTACTAGACCAAGTAGAGTGCCCCACTTCCTGTCCCAAAGGCCAGATAGGCTGAAGGCAGGGAGACGTCAGCGTCAACAAACTGGGGCAGGAGGTGTGGGTAAAAGCCGGATGTGGGGACCTTCTTCCTCCAGCACAATAAAGCTGAATCTCAGAAACTCTTGCCTCTCTCTGTATGATGTTTTGCTGTCGTCGTTGGCGTGGGGGGGTTTGAAGGAGAGTAGAAAAGGAGGGATACGGGCTCTTCAAGAGTGTTCCCCTCCTGGGGCTAGGGAAATAGCTCAGTAGAATTCAGCGCTTGCAGTCTGAGTTCAATCTCTGGTCCCACAAAAAAAAAAAAGTTCCCTTCCTGTCCCACCAGAGGGCTAATCTCATCAACTCGCCCGGGGTTTTCACTGCGCTGCAAGCTACTCTCCCAGCACTTTCCTGTCTCCTTACCGCGATCTTGGGGGTGGCACCTAAATCGCAGCCCGCCCAGCGGCCCCGCCTCCCCCATCCCCACCCCGCCCCCCAACCCCCCCACTGCTCAGAGCGGATGGAAACACCGCCTGATCGGGCCATGTCGATGGAGCCAGAGCTCATTGAGCTGCGGGAGCTGTTACCCACTGGGCGCCCCGGCCTCGGCCGCACCCGGCTGGAGCGTGCCAACGCTCTGCGCATTACGCCTGCCACTGCGCGCAAGCCCGCACAACAGCAAGCCCCAGGCCGAGGCCACCACTTCCAGTCTGCAGGGCCCACCACACATACATGGTGCGACCTCTGTGGCGATTTCATCTGGGGCCTTGTGCGCAAGGGCTTGCAGTGCACGCGTGAGTAGTAGCCCTGTACTCCAGCGTGAGTGGAATGGGTGGGTAAAGGGCGGATGGGGACTGTCCTGCAGGTCTCTTATCTTGCCTCACCATGAAACAGTTCAGGAAGATGGTTTCTCTCTTCTGGTCCTCCATCTGGGACTGGGTATAGTTGGGCAGAGGTGGTTGTCTGTGAATAACAGTGCTTATTTCAAGTTTGTCTTTAAAGTGACTTGGCCTTTGGGAAGAAGAAAAAAAAAAAAAAAAACTTTGTACCCACTGCCCTGTGAACCCATATTCCCAGGGCTGCCTCTTGCAATGATTCACTCAGTGTTCTCTCCAGAATTCCTGGGGCGAGAAGTTAACCAACTATGGGAAGGGGCTTAGGAAAAGTTCAGTTTGGCTGGGCCCCCTGCAACCTGTAATTCTATGTTTTATTTAGCAAACACTTATTTTTGAGCCACTGAACCAGATGCTAAAAGCAAGGAAGTCATGTGGTCCTACAAGAACCACCAGGTCACTTTTACAGTCCACCAAACCCCTATGCTTGAATTCTATCTCAGCATTGTTGTCAGTTGCTGGAACTGGACCTCAGATGTAATTCTGAAAACTCTCCAGATTATTCTAATATGCAATGGGGCTGGGGATTTGGCTCAGCAGTAGAATGCTTACCTAGCGAGCTAGAAGCCCTGGGTTCGGTCCTCGGCACCAAAAAAAGAATAAAACCTCCTCTAATATGCAACTTTGAGTTAAGACAGAGTGTTTTGGACCATATAGGAACACAGGGATGGTTCTTAGGCCTGTGGAGGTAAGGAGATCTCATCCAGGGGCATGCCTCATTCTCTGGAGAAACAATTTTTTTTTTCTTTTTGTCTTCTTGAGACAGGGTCTCATTATGCAGTTCAGGCTGGCCTTGAGCTCATTTTTGTAGCCCAGGCTGATCTCGAACATGTTCTGATCCTCCTGCCTCAGCCTCCCAAGTGCTAGGATTACAGGCATGCACCACCACACTGAGCTAGAGAAACACAGAATTTGTGACAGGACACAGAACAGGCTGGGACACTGCTGTGTTCTCAAGGAGAAATAAAATCACTGTGATGAGAAACAAGAGGTAGAAACAAAGGAATCAAAGATGAGTTTTTGCCTCAAACACCTGAGGAAGTGTAATGGCGATTTGTTACTGAGACGAGGAATCTGGCAAGGGCAGGGGCGAGGTAGACAACAGTTAGTTTGGGCCATTCACTTGAAATGTCAGATGCCCAAAAGTACTGATCTGAAGGAGCAGGGTGGTGCTGGAGCTTTAGGTCTGGGGCTGATCAATGTGTAGCACAGGACAGTTATCAGGCCTGAGCCCTGGACATCACCGCTGGAGCCAGAGCCGGAGCTAAGGCAGAACCAGCCAAGGTGCTATAAGCATGAGCTGTAGAAGAAACCTGGCGTAGTGCCTGGGAGTCTGCAAAGGATGCAGAAAAAAACGAGAACGGATCCCCCAAGTATCCTGACATGGGTAGTTTTCTGGCCGGAAGAGCAGCCCTGACTGGAGTGAATAGAGGAAAAAAGGAAAACTTAGGTGTACGGAAACCAGTTTTGGTCTGCGGGGACAGCTGCTAGACATCGTAAGCTTAATTTTTGTTTTCTCCTCCAAGTCAAAGACAGAAGGCCTAAGCTCTGTGCTACCGGTCAACAGCCTTCCTCCCTAACCGCCTTCCTCCTAGTTTCTAGATACACTCCTGGAAATCGGCCCTAGAGTCAGGGTAGCAGTGGGCGGTGACCAGGCCTGAGATAGGGCGGATCACACAGAGCGGGGCGAGATGCAGCCCTCGCTCTACGGCTCTTTGGTCCCCGGGACGCTCTTCTGAGACGTAGCTTGGGCTTCTCTGCCTCACGGCCACCCTTCTTTGCAGACTGCAAGTTCACCTGCCACTACCGCTGTCGCGCGCTTGTCTGTCTAGACTGCTGCGGGCCCCGCGACCTGGGCTGGGATTCCGCGCTGGAACGAGACACAAACGTGGTGAGCGTTGGGCCGGGGCTGTCCAAGCGGGGCGGGAATGCGCGCAAAGGCAGGAGAGGGAGCCGGCTTCCGAAGGGAGCGCAGACGCCGCGCTCAGTGCGCTTCTCAACACTTAGCTGAAGACCCTGAGGAGGAGGAGACGTTAACGCCTCGCAAGCTTGACCGCAATTGCTGGGGCGCTCCCCTCACGCGCCTCGGCGCACGCGCGCCGGCCTCCGCCCTTTTCCGCCTCGGCGCGGACGCACCGGCGCTCCCTCGGTGGGGCGGGGCCTGCCCGCCCAGAGCTGGAGTAGAGCTGCTTGGGCGATGAGGTCATTTTTGGAGGCGCAGTGTGTGTCCCCGCCCTTCGACGTTCCTCCCCCAATAAGACCGGAGCTGGCGCTCGGGTCGTCTACGTTTTACTCTTAACGGTTGCGGTGTGGCGCTAGTCCTGGCGCAAGCGCACGCTGACCCACGCGCACATTCTGACGCGCCCCGGGCGGTGGTTAGAGGCTCCGAACGCTTGAGACTAGGGTGCCGGGAGGACGCGGTGATGGGCGAGGCGGAGACGCCTTCTTTCGAGATGACCTGGAGCAGCACGACCAGCAGTGGCTACTGCAGCCAAGAGGACTCGGATTCAGAGCTCGAGCAGTACTTCACGGCGCGCACCTCGCTGGCCCGTAGGCCGCGCCGAGACCAGGTGGGAGCCGGGGTTGCATGGGGCAGGCGCCGAAATTTGCCCAGCCTGGTGAGTTGCCGTGGCGGGAGCTGGTCCGGGCGGGGCCAGTCCGGAACCATGTGTCGGGCGCCCCTCGGCTAAAGTTCCGGTTCCAACGCGTCGGTCCTGGTGTCTGACACAGACTGGTTGAACCAGGGCTAGCAGCTTGGTAATTTGGGGTGGACGGGAGACAGTCGTTAGCCACCTATGACTAAAGGTGCTGTGCAGCCCGAGCTAACACCTTGATTTCGCGTCTGGGCGCTCCACGCCCTCCCTTCGAGAACAGAGGAAATGGAGGAGGAGGAATCCTTACCGAGAAATAGAAATATGTTTCGGATGGGAAGGACGAAGGCGGGCCTCGCATCCCAGGATGGAGCTTGCTGGTCCTGCTCTGTCACCATTGCTGGGACTTAGAGGATGCACTCTCGGGGTAAGCGGGGGAATGGGTAGAAAGGAAGCGTCGTTTGGGCCCGAAAGCGTTCCGGAGCAGTTTACCCACTAGAGGATGGAAATGTTCTAAGAGGAGTGAAAAAAGAAGATCCAGGTTACCAATCCAAGTTTGTAAAGTAAGGTGTCAGCTGAGCCTTTCACAGTCCCTTGGGTGCATACATTAGCAGAGATTTCTGGAGGTGGCATGTCATGAGCGGGAAAATCTCAGGTCCTTCCCTGAGATACATCAGAGAACTGGAAGTCCTCATTTGAGTGAAGAAAATGGAGTTGTGGATAATACTTTGGATGAAAGTTGACAAAATTCCTTAGAGAATGAATGGTGATCAGCACCTCAGAATCTGAGCCCAGAGAGAGTGCAGAGTTCAAGTGTGCAGTCACTCTTCCTGAACTGTCTCCATTGTGCAAAAGCAGGAAAATGACAACACTAAGCAGCTTGCAAAGGAGTCTGAGAAGTCCGGTCTTCTATGAAATAAGACCATCAGTAATGATTAACTGTAGTAGGGGAGAGGGAGTGGGAGAAGTTGCTATGATGCAAAGAAGAAAAATTCCAGGATCCTGCTGTCCATCCTTCTGGGTCATTGTTGGACTTTTCAGTGCTGGACATAATGGTCCACTCCTATAAATCCCAGCACTGAGAAAGCTGAGCCTAGAGGATCCCCATGAGACTGAGGCTACATGCTTCATGGCCAATGAGAACTATACAGTGAAACCCATCACAAGCAAAAAAAAATCATCTAAGCAGCTTCAGAAACAAAAGGAGATTTCTCTTCTAGAATCCTGACAGGACAGCGCAGTGACTTTAGTTAGTTCAAGTCCCTTATATTACAGAGGCAGGTACAGAGGAGCTTTCACGTGGAGAAGGGAATGGACTGGAACTGGGGTCACTGAGTCCCCATCCAGTACTCCAGGATGACCAAGAGAGGCAGAGGAAGGATTAAATGTTCCCAATCCCGGTCTATTCCTCAGAGACATCACAGTGAAATGGAATAAATCAGCACTGTACTTGCAACTTCCTGCAGTGTAAACAGTGCTTTTCCTTGTCATAGCACCAAGGTCTACCAAGCATTCTTCCCGTCCCTAAACCCCTCCTATCTGTTACTCCTTCTAGGAACCCAATTTTTTATCCCAGCCTCTCTTTTTTTTTTTTTTTTAAGAATTTTTTATTTTTATTTATTTTTTTCTTGTTTCAGAACCTTTGTTTATTCACTCATTTCTATGGCTGGCTCAGCCCACCCCCAGGGCAGGGCTGGCACAGCATGTGGTGCCGGGGATCGAACTGCGGTCGCTGAAGCCGCCCAAGCTTTCCCAAGCAGGTGCTTTAGACCGCTGAGCCATTCCGTCGGGCCCCTATCCCAGCCTCTCTTCTTGGGCCTGGATCCCTTCCTGCCAGCCTCCAACCCTTATTTTCCAGGGCCCACATCATTTGTCTTATTTGTTGGTTAGTTTTGGGTTTTGGTTTGTTTGGGAGTTCTTTGTTTAAAGGATCTTGCTCTGGGGCCCAGCAGGATTGCTCAGTGGTCTAAAGCATCTGCTTAGGAAAGCTTGGGTGGCTGCAGGGACTGCAGTTCGATCCCCGGCACCACATGCTGCACCAGCCCTGCCCTCGGGGCAGGTTGAGCCGGCCATAAAAATAAATAAATAAACAAAAGTTCTGAAACAAGAAAATAAATAAATAAATAAATAAATGGTCTTGCTCTCTAATTCAGGCTGGGCTTGAATTTACTGTGTACCCCCAGGCTGGCCTCAAACTCATGACAATCCGCCTGCCTCAGCCTCCCAGTGCTGGGATTATAAGTGCATACCAACCCCCCCATCCCACCCTACAGACACCATTTGTTCTTAACTTGATAAGATTGTTCACTGTATCTGGTACCTGTTTCTCTTGGAGTTAATCTTTTAATGGTGTCCTCCATCCAGGAGACATTTGGGAAGGTGGAAGATAGGACTTAAGTCCCCGTTCTTCCTTAAAAGTCTTTTTTCCTGTGAAACATTAGCAGGTTCTAGATAAAGAATATGTTGCTCAAAAGTCTTAGACACTTCACCCTGCTATGTTATCTGTTCTTCCCATTTGTCTTCATCAGCAATAAAGACAGGCTAGAGAGCTCCCTGACTGCCCTTGGCTCAAAGCTTGAAGCACAGTGTCATTCTACAGGAAACCTGTTAAGAATCGGAGTTCGACAAGCATTTGTCAGTGGTGATCTCAACTGTGCTTGCAACACACCCATTATAAGTAGGGCCTCTCTGATGTCAACAGGAAGTAAGACTAATTACTTAGAGCCAAGTCAGTTTGGTAGAAGTTCAGAACCCTGGCTATTGTACACCATGCTCTACCCTCCCTGCAAGAATCCAATGCCTAGAAGAGAATGTAAGGACTTAAGCGGTAGAGCTATAATTTGTGGGCTAAATGAAGAAGTGCAGAAGCCTATCTGCTTGGCTATAGCTGGAAGTTGCCTGTACACCTGTGGTAGATTGCAGCCTGGCCTATGTGCAGCTTGAATCAGGATTAAATGTCATGTTACAGTGCTTTCCTTACTATAAGACATGGAAAGTTGGCCTGAGGATTGCCACCAAAGAGTACTGACATTGTAGGGATTACCCTTCCTCTCTGCCCACTGGGAATCTGTTGGTCTCTCAATGGTCCCAGGGAGAAAACAGTGAGAGGATTTAGGAGGTCAGGTTGTGGACTAGGCCTCATAGGCACTGGCCCCCAGAACAGCAGTAGGGGCTTTTATTTATACCTTTGTAAAGTTACAAGACACAATGTTGCCTAGTGAGTAATAGCCCACAGTATCCAGGCAAGATGAGGGTTTTGTTTGTTTGTATTTGTTTGTTTGTTTTTCCCAAGACTAAAGTAGCGTGACTGATTTAGGCAGTGAAGCCTCATCCTGCCCTCCCACGTAATGATCAGTTTTCAGTTTTAGCCCTGCAAGGGACTACTGATCGGGATCAGTCTTCACATGTGATGCCTTGCAGTGTGGTTCCTGTGCCTATGCCAGGATAGAGTGATTGCCTTCTGCAGGACAAACGTGTTTTTGTTTTTTTGTCTGTTTTGTTTTGCGGGACTGTGGTTCAAACTCTCAACCTTGCACTTGCCAGGCAGGCACTTGTGCCACAGAGCTCTCCCCAGCCCCTTGCAGGACAAACTTGCAAACCAAATTGAGTACTGGGACCAACTGTGTAGTTGGGACATGGTTTCATTCTTGCCTTACTCAGTGGTTTACTGCGGTTCTGCGGCCTGAATCTAAGTTGTCATTCTTGCTACGCAAGTACTCTACCACTGCAAACCCCTAAGACATGATTTTACTTTAGGTGAGGGTTTATGGTCAGATTCCTGTTTCTTTTCCTTTTTTTTTTTAATGCATTCAGTGCAGGGTCTCATGCACAGATCAGACTCAGTGATCCTCATTTAGTCAGCCTCTGATGCGTCTCAGTCGCTGTCTCAGCATGCGCTGGGGGCGATGACAGGGATTGAACCCTAGTCCCTGCACTTGCCTAGGCAGATACTTTATTCCACTAAGCCATCTGGCCGGCCCACCTTCTTGTTTCTTAGCCTACCCACATATCTGAAGTTGCTCCTGACTCTTTGCTATCCTTAGGGCTATAACTTGTGCCGAGGTAACCCTAAACACACAGTGGAGAGAAGCCTAATGATTCTGGCTTTGTTGTCTCTACCTGTCAACCTGCCAATTCAGGAATGGTGATGAGATCAGGGTAGATGGGAATCAAGAGCTGCCCCGGAGGCCCTTTTTCAGAGAAGCCCTGGTTTCCTCAAGAGCCCTGTGTCTATGCTATCCTTTTAGGATGAGCCTGTGGAGTGGGAGACACCTGATCTTTCTCAGGTCGAAATTGAACAGAAGATCAAGGATTATAATGGCCAGATCAATAGCAACCTCTTCATGAGCCTGGTGAGTTGACAGCTCAAGAAGAGGGCATGGGGAGGGATGGGAAACTAGCCATGTGCTTAGTGCCAAGTCACAGCCAAGGTATTATGCTTGGGTGGCCCAAGCAGCAGTTTATGTATACCCAGCCTATACCAAGTAGACAAAAAGAACCCTGGACTGTTCTATCTAAGAGTCCCCTGTAATAGTTTGGTTTCTCTTTCTCTGTAGAACAAAGATGGCTCCTACACAGGCTTCATCAAGGTTCAATTGAAGTTGATGCGTCCCGTCTCAGTACCCTCCAGCAAGAAGCCACCCTCCTTGCAGGATGCCCGGAAGGGACTGGGGAGAAGCACAGCTGCAAGACGCCGCACCTCGTTTTATCTGCCTAAGGATGCTGTCAAGCACCTTCATGTGCTGTCACGCACAAGGGCAAGTGAAGTCATCGAGGCCCTCCTGCGGAAATTCTTGGTGGTAGATGATCCCCGAAAATTTGCACTCTTTGAACGGGCTGAACGTCATGGCCAAGGTAAGCTTCCTACCCACCCCAGCCTGTGTAAGGGTGTATGGACATGTACCTGTGCAGGCAAGGGCTGAGGTATCAGGGCCTGCGTCTGACTGTATTTCCCTTTCCCTCTTCCTGGCTTTCAGTATACTTACGGAAGCTGTCAGATGATGAGCAGCCCCTCCGGCTACGGCTCCTTGCAGGGCCTAGTGAGAAGGTCCTGAGCTTCATCCTGAAGGAAAATGACTCTGGGGAAGTAAATGTGAGTACATAATCTTCTTTATGTTTTTGGTTGTTTGTGGACAAAGCTAATGGGCTATAGGTACAATAAGACTCTGAGGGGCCCGGCGAGATGGCTCAGTGGTCTAAAGCGCCTGCTTGGGAAAGCTTGGGCGGCTTCAGGGACCGCGGTTCGATCCCCGGCACCACATGCTGTGCCAGCCCTGCCCTCGGGGTGGGCTGAGCCGGCCATAAAAATGAGTGAATAAACAAACAAAGATTCTGAAACAAGAAAAAAAATAAATAAATAAAAATTTAAAAAAAAAAAAAAAAAAGACTCAGAAAGAACTGAGCTGGAGGATAGTTTGGCAAAGCCTCTTCAGGACTATAAGGCTCTTAGCTAAAGCAAAGATTTCCAGGCCACTAATTCCAAGGCCAAAGACTTGCCCTAAAAACCAAGAAGATTTATCCTAGTACCTTGCTCTTTCCCAGTGTAGAAAATTCTCTGGATATGCACAAGCCTCTATCGAATATCATGGGCAGCCGAGCACAGCATGAAGATTCTCCTTTAAGCATTTGCCTTTTTGCCTAGTGGCAAGGGATCTGACTCAGTGTGTGCACCTAGCACAAGGCCCAGGGTTCAGTCTGTAGCACCAAAGGTCTAGCTCAGTGGTAGAGGTAAAATCATTTGATCACTAGTCCTGTTTTGGATTTTGTTTGACCTTTTTTGTTTTTTGGGACCAAGGATTGAACCTAGAAGCTTGAAATTGTTAGGCAGGTGCTTAGGCCGCTGAACTATCTTTCTGGCCTGGCCTGTTTTATCTTTTTGAGACAGGGTTTCATTATATGGGTTCAAACTGGCCTTGAACTCAAACTAGGCTAGCCCAGGCCAGCCTCAAGCTCATGATAAGTTTCTCTTTACTTAAAGAGTCTATGTATTTGAAGATAAGTATACAGTCTGATTCAATGAGATGGTTATTTTTATTTATTTATTTATTTATTTATTTTTACCTTTTTTTTTTATGGCTGGTTCAGCCTGCCCTGGGGGTGGGGCTGGTGCAGCATGTGGTGCTAGGGATCGAACTGCAGTCCCTGTGGTTGCCTAAGCTTGCCTAAGGCTATCTCACCAGCCCCAAGATGGTTATTTTTATGTGATCCCTTCCAAAAGCCTACTGTCAAGAATCCTGGCATGGGGACCCGGCAGGATGGCTCAGTGGTCTAAAGCGCCTGCTTAGGAAAGCTTTGGCGGCTGCAGGGACTGCGGTTCAATCCCCGGTACCACATGCTGGGCCAGCCCTGCCCTCAGGGCAGGCTGAGCCAGCCATAAAAATAAATAAACAAAAGTTCTGAAACAAAAAAAAATAAAATAAAATAAAAGAAAGCCATGGAGATAGCTCAGTGGCATAATGCCTGCTTGGCAAGTATGAGGTTGTGAGTTCAATTCCTGGTACTACACACACACACACACACACACACACACACACACACACACA
>PVJA010040201.1:5414-18736 GCA_004027025.1 Myocastor coypus | reverse complement strand
GATGATGACAATATGTAATATAACCATTGTTAAATTTAAACAATAAAAGAATTGAAAAAAAAACAAAAAAACAAAACAAAACAAAAAAAACACAAAGTTACCATCTGGTTAATAAGAAACATTAGTTCTACCTTTGATTACTTATTCTGATGAAGAATTGCAATGGGGAAAAAATGACCAAGGGGGCCTGGCGGAATGGCTCAGTGGTCTAAAGCGCCTGCTTGGGAAAGCTTGGGCGCCTTCAGGGACCACAATTCAACCCCTGGCATCACATGCTGCGCCAGCCCTGCCCTCGGGGCAGGCTGAGCCAGCCATAAAAATGAGTGAATAAACAAACAAAGGTTCTGAAACAAGAAAAAGAAATAAGAAAGAAAGAAAGAAAGAAAGAAAGAAAGAAAGAAAGAAAGAAAGAAAGAAAGAAAGAAAGAAAGAAAGAAAGAAAGAGAGAGAGAAAGAAAGAAGAAAGAAAGAAGAAAGAAAAGAAAGAGAAAAGAAAAGAAAAGAAAGAGAAAAGAAAAGAAAAGAAAAGAAAAGGAAAAATGACCAAGAAATTATAGATAATATTCAAGTTGAGTTCGGGTGATACATCTGTATTCATATTTGTACTTAACTATGATGATCTTCTGAATACCCAGAACTACTGAAAACCAAAATTAAAACTAAAACTAAAAAAAAAAAAAAAAAAAGCACAACGATTCATCCCTGGACCAACTTCAACACAGGGTGGTAGACTCGTTTTTACTTCTCTGTATGACCTTTCTGCCTGATACAGGGCAACAGTGAGAGGCAAATTGCCCAGTTTTATGTGTACTGAGTAATTTGGTCCTACTTTAAGTCTGGATCTGAACAGGATAGCTAGAAATGTATTTTTGGTGGTTAACACTTCATCTCTTGAGCACTAGATATTCTCTCACTCTTCTTTATTTTTGTAACTTTGAAAGGGGAACTAAGTGATGTTTTATAGCTTTAACTTTCATTTTTCTCCACGTGTAATTTTAAATTTTTAAAATCAAAATGATTAACAATTGCCATTACTTCCTTACTGAGAGGTTTGTGCATTTTGCTTACTTATTTAAAGTTGGGATTTGGGCTTTCATTATTTAAAATGCTAATTTTATGAACTCAAAAATAAATGCATATGTATCAGCAAACTGTTATGCACAATGAACTTTTATACTGTAACCCAACCAGCAGGCTAAAAACAAAAGTGAAGCTACTGTGCCAAATTTTCTTTTTTTTTTTAATTAAAACTTTATTTATGGGGCCCGGCAGGATGGCTCAGTGGTCTAAAGCGCCTGCTAAGGAAAGCTTAGGTGGCTGCAGGGACCGCGGTTCGATCCCCAGCACCACATGCTGCGCCAGCCCTGCCCTCGGGGCAGGCTGAGCCGGCCATAAAAATAAATAAATAAACAAACAAAAAGTTCTGAAACAAGAAAAAATAAAAAAAAAAATAAAAAAAAAAAAATAAAAAATTCTTAAAAAAAAAAAAAACTTTCTTTCTTTCTTTCTTTCTTTATTTATTTATTTATTTGCATATAGTACAGAATTTCAAAACCAGAACAATTTAACAATGGTTATATTACATATTTTCATCATCAGATCAGTTTAGATTAATAGATATCGGTGAATAAGATTGATCAAACAAACATTAACATATTCAATAAACATTATTATTTTTTTTTAACAGTTGACACACTGCATATTGTCCTCACAATAGTTATACAGAGCACAGTGTGTGGGCATGACCCACTTTGCTATTGATGTTGCAAAGGAAAGAAAAAACGAATTCTTCTCTTCGAATTAAGAGGAAGCAGATGCATACTCAGTCCAACGTTCCACAATCACAGTGGGCCATCAGTGAAACTTGCAACGTTGGAGCTATTGATCTAAGCCTCCTACAGCTCATTTCATCTATCTAGCTCTACGTTTCATGCCTTGTAATTAAGCTTTTTTGCTGGGTGATCAAAGGCAAGTCAAAGCAAGACCTGTATAACAAAACATTCATTTTTTTGTGTCTTCCAGGGTCAAATCCCCTCAGGATTAACTTTGGAACCATGTACAGTGCTTTGTAGAATTGTTGTCAGTGTCAGTCTTCGGGTCGAGTCATGGCCATTGCTTGACCAGTTTGCTTTCTGTGAAAGCCTGAGAGAATGTTTTTCTCTAGGTGACTCTCATTGGACACACTAAAGTTCATTTATCCCTTTTTTCTGTGGTCTCATAATCTCCTTGACCAGAAAATTTGGGACACTTCTGAGTAATAGGATATTACAGCACAGGTTCTCTTATGTCCTGAGTCCTTACTGACCTTGAAGGGTTAGGGCCAAAATATTGGCTATCCTATTAGCCCTTCTTTTTCTCCAATTTTTTGTCTGTTAATTTACATTCTCAACCCTCCAGCAGAAAATCTTCGTGATACTATTACTCTATAACATAGGCAATTGAACTTATCAGCACTGGCTTTTTGAATACCAAATACCTTTGACTTAGCTTGGAATTCACATTTCTGACAATCATTGATATTCTAATAACTCTCCATAGAGTGTGATATAAGCAGTTACACAATTTTTACATAGATATTTGGAAATTCAAGGAAATAAAAAAATTGTAACCTGTCAAGCCTATGGTACTTGGCCCAGTCTCTCACTTTCAACTAATACCCTTGAGAGAGAGTATAACAGTAAATGAGTTCACATTGGGAGCAGTACACATCAAAAAGACAGGAATGACATGCATTCCAAGCATAATCTTAGTGTTACATGGTGCTATAATCAGTATGACGAACCTTTTGAAGGTTCTTAGGACCAATATCTGATTCATCCTGTGTACGTAAGTGCATGGTTTTGCTCCTGCTATGTTTCCTCTTTTATCTGCTTCCAGTCACTTCATTGTTTAATCCATAACACATTCAGCTATGTTATGCCCTAAAGTTTTTATCTTCTTCTTTAAAGTTCTAATATTAGGGAGACTATACAATATTTACACATATAGGTCTGGTTTATTTCACTAATGAGTATATGTTCAATATACATCCATTTATATATGAAGTCTTCAAACTTATCATTCTTTATGGCTAAGTAATATTCCATTGTATAAAAGTACCACATCTTCTTCAACCATTCTTCAAATGATGGGCATTTTGATTGTTTCCAAGATTTGGCTACTACAATTGGGCTACTATAAACATAGGTGCGCAGATATCGCTATGGTATGTTGTTTCCAGTTCTTCTGGGAAAATTCCCAGTAGGGGGCTAGCTGGATTGAACGGAACTTCCAATTCTAGTTTTGTAATGGTTGCACCAGTCTGCATTCCCACCAGCAGTGGAGAAGAGTTCCTTTTTCTCCACAGCCTCTCCAGCATTTGTTGCTGGTTGATTTCTTTATGGTATCCATTCTTTCTGGCGTGAGATGGTACCTAAGTGTTGTTTTGATTTGCATTTCACGAATGGCTAGCGATGTGGAGCATTTCTTCATGTATTTGTAGGCTTGCTGCATTTCTTTCTCTGAGAAGTGTGTGCCTATCTCAGAATCCCATTTCTGGATTGGGTCTTTGAATTTTGGAATCCTAATGGTTTTTAGTTCTTCGTAGATTCTAGATAGAAGATCTTTCTCTGAATACTTACTAGTTAAAATCTTTTCGAGCCGGGCGTGGTGGCGCACGCCTGTAATCCCAGCACTCGGGAGGCTGAGGCAGGAGGATCGGTGCCAGTTCGAGACCAGCCTGGGCTACAAAAGTGAGCTCAAGGCCAGCCTGAACTGCACAGTGAGACCCTGTCTCAAAAAGACAAAAAAAAAATAAATAAGTAAATAAATAAAATAAAATAAAATCTTTTCGAAATTT
Organism: Myocastor coypus; assembly: GCA_004027025.1. Taxonomy (NCBI): domain Eukaryota; kingdom Metazoa; phylum Chordata; class Mammalia; order Rodentia; family Myocastoridae; genus Myocastor; species Myocastor coypus. The sequence goes on along the minus strand of PVJA010040201.1, from coordinate 14,898 downwards.
GTGGGTCACCTTTTCACTCTGTTGGTGATTTCCTTTGACATGCAGAAACTTCTTAGCTGGAGGAGGTCCCATTTGTTGATGCTTTCAAGTGTTAAATGTGCAATTTGATTTCTGTCCACGAACTTTTTGCCTACTCAGATGTCTTCAAGATTTTCTCCCACTTTCTCTTCCAGGAAATTTAATGTTTCTCTTCTAATATTTATATCTTTAATCCATTTCGACTTTAGTTTAGTGCATGGTGATAGACTAGGGCCAAGTTTTAGTTTTCGGCATGTAGAGAGCCAATTTTTCCAGCACCATTTGTTAAAGAGACTTTCTTCCAGTAAACGTTTCTGGCCCCTTTGCTAAAAATGAGGTTACTGAGCGTGTATGTATTTGCTTCTTCATCTTCTAATCTATTCCACTGATCCTCAGATCTACTCTTTTGTGAATACATTGCTGATTTTATTACTGTAGCTTTGTAGTATAACTTTAGGTCAGGAACTGTAATGCCTCCTGCCATACCTTTGTTGCCTAGAATTGTCTTTGCAATTCTGGGTCTTTTTCTGGTTCTGAATAAATTTTAGGAATGATTTCTTCAGATTTGTGAGGTATGTTGATGGTATTTGGATAGGAATTGCATTAAATCTGTATAACAATTTAGGGAGCATGGCCATCTTAACAATGTCGGTTCTTCCTATCCAGGAGCAGGGAATATTTTTCTATTTTCTGAAATCTTCGAGGATCTCTTTTTTCATAGTAATGTAGTTTTCATTGAAAAGGTATTTTATTTCTTTCAATAGGCTAATCCCTAAATATTTCATTTTCTTGCGTGCTATCATAAAAGCTACTGCTTCTCTAATTTCTCTCTCAATGTGTTTGTTATCTGTATAGAGGAATGCCACTGATTTTTGTGTGTTGACTTTATAATCTGCTAAGCTACTGAATTTGTGTATTAATTTTAGTAGCTTCTTAGTGGAGTTCTTTGGGTCTTTCAAGTAGATTATCATGTGATCTGCAAATAGTGATAGTTTTACTTTTTCTTTACCTGTTATTATTTCTCTTCCTTGTCTAATGGCTGTAGCTAATGATTCCAGAACTATATTGAATAGGAGTGGTGATAGAGGACATCCTTGTGTTGTGCCAGATTTGAGACTAAAAGACTTGAGTTTTTCCCCATTTAGAATTATGTTAGGTGTTGGATTGTTGTAGATGGCTTTTATCTGGTTGAGGTAGAGGCCCTCTATTCCAAGTTTCTGTAGGTCTTTGAACATGAATGAGTGTTGGACTTTGTCAAAAGCCTTTCGACATCAATTGAGATGATCATGTGATTTTTGGCTTTGACTCTATTGATATAGTCTGTTGCATTTATAGATTTGCGTATATTGAACCATCCTTGCATCCCTTGGATGAATCCTACCTGGTTGTCATGTATAATCTTCTTGATGATTTGTTGTATTCTATTGGCGTGGATTTGATTGAGGATTTTTGCATCTATGTTCATCAGAGAAATTGTTCTGTAGTTTTCTTTTTTAGTTGCATCTCTCTCTGCTTTTGTTATCAGTGTAATACTTAGCTCTAGGAATTATTTTGGAAAGATTTCTTCCTTTTCAATTTCAATAAAGAGTTGCAGAGTGTTGGGATTCTTGTAAAATTCAGTAGTGAATCCATCAGGTACCAGACTTTTCTTTGTTGGTAGGCTTTTTATTACATTTCGTATTTCACTGGCTGTTATTGGGTTATTGAGAGTTGTTATATCTTCTTGATTAAGTTTCGGTAATTTGTTCTTTTCTAGGAATCTGTCCATTTCATCTGTGTCTTCAATTCTGTGAGAGTAAAGATTCTGAAAGTAGTTATTTATGATTCTCTGAATCTCTGTTGTGTCTGTAGTAATTTCACCCCTTTCATTCCCTATTGCTAGAATTTGAATCTTTCCTCTTTTTGATGAGGTTAGGTAGGGGCTTATCAATTTTATTTAATCTGTCAAACAACTAGCTTTTGGATTCATTAATTCTTTGCATTTTTTTCTTTGTCTCAGTTGAATTAATTTCTGCTCTAATATTTATAATTTCCTCCTGTCTTTGGCCTTTGGATTTTGTTTGCTCTTCTATTTCTAGTTGGTTGAGGTGCTCTAGGAAAGTATTTATTTGTTCCCATTCTGTTTTCTTAATGTGTGAGTTCAGAGGTATAAATTTCTCTCTAAGAACTGCTTTAATTGCATCCCATAAATTTCAGTAGTTTGTGTTTGAATTTTCATTAAATTCAAGATATTGTTTAATTTTTTGTTTAATTTCATCTGTAACCCACTGGTTATTGAGAAGAGTGCTGTTTAATTTTCATGTATTTCTGGGGTTCTTGTGGTTTCTGTTGTCATTTATTTCCAATTTCACTGCAGTGTAATCAGATAATATGCATGGGATAATTTGTGTTTTATTGCATATACTTAAGCATGATCTATGCACTAATATGTGCTCTATTTTAGAAAATGTCTCATGTGCAGCTGAAAAAACTGTGCATTCTGAAGTGTTTGTGTGGAACACTCTGTGTATGGCCACTAATTCCTGTTGTTTCAAGTTCTGGTTCCGCTCTGCTACTTCTTTGCTTTTTGTCTGCTTGACCTATCTTTTCCAGATAAGGGGGTAGTGAGGTCTCCTGTTAAGATTGTGGTATCAGATATTAGATGTTTCATGTCCATTAAGGTTTACCTTATATAACTTGCTGTTCCTGTGTTGGGTGCATACATATTTATGAGTGTCACCTCTTCATCTTAAAGTTCCCCTAACCGATATGTAATGGCCTTCTTTATTTCATTTGATCAGTCTTGGTTTGAAGTTTAGACTGTCTGCAAACAGGATTGCTACCTCTGCTTTTTTTGAGGTACTGGAGCATGTAGTATTGGTTTCCATCCTTTCATTTTTAGCCTATGAGTTTCTTTGTGAGTTAAGTGCGCTTCTTGTATACAACGTATTGTTCAATTTTGCTTCCTTACCTACTCTGCCAGTCTATTTCTTTTAACTGGAGAAATGAGTTCATTTACATTGATGGTTATAATTGAGATATGTTGACTTATGTTTGACATGATGTTTACTTACTACTGTTTACCTCTTTTTCTCCTGTGTTTATTTGAGTAGCCTATTTGGTAGGATCTTTCTGTTCTCATTTCTTGAGTTTGAGTCATTTTGGTCCCTCTGTAAAATATCTTTTAGTATGCTGTGTAGAGTTGGTTTTGATGTCATGAAATTCTTTAGTTGTTCCTTGTCATGGAAGTATTTCACTTCTCCCTCATACTTGAAAGAGAGTTTTGCAGGATGTAGCAGTCTGGGCTGAAATTTGTTTTCATGGAGGACTTGAAGCATTCTGGTGCATGCTCTTCTTGACTTCATGGTTTGTGAAGAGAAATCTGCTGTTATTCTGATGAGTTTTCCTTAAATGTGACCTGTTTCTTTTCTCTAGCAGCTTTTATTATATTATTCTGCTGAATTTCTGGAATCTTGATTATTATATGTCTGGATGTGTTTTTAGTCGGGTTGATGTTATTTGGGGTTCTGTATGCTTCAGTTACTGTATAACCAATTGTTTTCTCAAATTTGGGAAGTTTTTGCTATTATTTCTGCCCATATTCTTTTTATACCCTTTGTATTGACTTCTTCCTCATTGATTCCTATTAATCTCACATTTTTCATTTTTGCATCATCTTGCAGATGTTGAATTATTTTTTCCTGCATCCTAGCTGTTTTTAAGAGATCCTTTCTTATCTTTTCACTTGCTATGATCACGTCTTCAAGATCTGAGATTCTATCTTCACTTTGGTTCATACGGTTTTGCCAGCTTGTGACTGAGATTTTATTTTTTTCTCTAACTCTTTGAAACTGTTTCATGCCATCTGTTTCTCTCCTATATTGTTTATTCAGGTAATGCATCATTTTTCTATTCTCCTCTAATTTTTATCAATGTCTTCTTTAGTAGTACTGAAGTCTGTCATTATAGTTATCCTTTCTTTCTCTAGTTTGCACATTATTTCTGCTCTGTTCTCCGCTGTACCTTTCTGTAGTTGTTCCCGTACTTTAGATTCTGTTGATTTACTGAGGTCTTTTTTAACTTCAGAGGTTAATTCTGCTCTTATTTCTTATGTATGTTTCTGCAGTTGTTTTTCCACTTCAGTGTCTATTTTTTCCATACATTTCTCTTTTTACTTCATGTGTTATCTCGATCTGAGTTGCTGTATACGTTTCTGCACTTGCCTTTCAACCTCGGCTGCTACTAATTCAGAGATTTCCTCTGTATCATTTCCATTTTCTTCTATGGTAGTGTTTCCTGTATTTGTTTTGTGTGGACTTGGGGTCTGGGATTGTATCTTACTCATTCTCTTTGTCATTTTTTTATAGCAGTGATCTCTACACCCTGGCCAATGTGAGCCCTGATCCCATAGTTGGGTGGAATTTGAGTTCAGGTTGTTGATGAGTCAGCGAATGGACCAGGGAATTTGATCCAGGCATAGGCCACCAGTGGAAATGTTGGTGCCAGTTCAGGGTGGGAGGCAGAGTCAAGGTGCCAAGAACTGGTCCAGGTGCCCTGCGACCAGCAGGCTCCGGTTCGGGTTGGGAGGTGGAATCCGGAAGCGTTACCCTGTCCAGGCACCTGGAGACCAGTGGGATTAGCAGGCTTCAGTCTGGGGTGGGAGGTGCAGTTCAGACACGAGGAGTTACCCAGGTGCTGGGCGACCAGTGGGAATGGCGTGCGCGGGTCGGAATGGGAGGTGCAGTTCAGAAGCGGGGACTTACCCAGACACCCTGGGACCCGTGAGAATGGCGGGCGCTGGTCAGGATGGGAGGTACAGTTCAGATGCGGGGACTTGATCCAGGCGCCGAGGGACCAGAGGGAATGGCAGGCACCGGTCGGGATCCAAATTTTCAAGTCACTAAGCAAAAGCTACAGTGACTCTGCAAAATATCAAATTAGAAAATTAGAAAGAAGCTATTCATGCTTAAATGTCCCCCCAAAGACTCGAGCACTCAGAGGTGGGTCTTTCAGGAGGTGACTGGACTTTGGGGCACAATATGCATCAGTGGATCAGCCTACTAACAAACTGGGAGGTAAATGTGATTGGGGAGGCAAAAGTTGGTTGGTTGAAGGGATAAGTCACTAGGGGCATAGCCAGGAAGGATTGATTTCCTCTGTCTCTGTCTCTGTCTCTCTCTGTTGATCTATGTCTGTGACTGTGTCTTGCTCTCTGTGTCTGTCTCTGTCTCTGTCTCTGTCTGTCTCCGTCTCTGTCTGTGTCACTATCTCTGTCTTTCTCTCTCCTTCCCTGCCTGTATGTGTTTCTCTCTTTCTATCTCTGTCTATCTCTGTCTCTCTCCAAGCCCCTCCTCCATTTCCTGTTTCCATGAGCTGTTTCCCTTCTACCACACTGTAGTGCCTACAGGCCAACCAGCTATGGACTGAAGCATATACAAACTAAGAACTAAAATAAACCTTAATTCATTAGACTTGTGGGTACTGTGTATTGTGTCTCAATAATGACAGAAGTAGCAAAGACAAGAGATAATAGCCAAATTGCCAAAACTATCAACATGATAGTTATTCTGCAAAAAGCTAATTAGACATAACCTGATGCCAACCAATCAGCTATTTCTCTATTGTAACTTCATGTCCTCAGCCTACAATGAGCATCACCTAGTTTTAAAGGTATTGTTTCTTCTTTCCTTAGTTCTTTTCTGTGTGAAAAAACTACTCGTTCAGCTCAGCCCATTAAAACTCATTATTTTAAGAAACAAAGTGTTCTGGAGTTATAGGATTAAAAATAATGGTAATTAAAATCACTAAATGTTGTGGTGGCATGAGAATTCAGAAGCCTGAGGCAAGAATATCATGGCGAATTTGAGGCCAGACTAAGCAAGACCCTGACTCAAAAATTAATTAATTGATTGATTAATTTAAATAAAGTTTTTGTGATGTTATCTTTTGGCAATAAATGTATGAACATCCTTTTTTATCCCCTTAAGTAATTTTATTTCAAAAATTTGTAATAGATTCTTTTGTCACACTCTGCATTTCATATTAATTTAACTTAGTATATATTGTGTTTCTCTCTTTGCACTTTCAGGTTCTATGGCATTTGGCAAATGCACAGCATTATGAGTCTAACACTATGATATCATATGAAATAGTTTCACCACACCAGGAAAAAAAAAAAAAGGTCCTGGGCTTGTCTTATTTAGTCTTATTTAATTGGCCCCTTTTCCACAGCCCCACAAACCACTGAGCAGTTTGCTGTCTGTTCAGTTTTTGCCTTTCCAGATGCTCTACATGGAATCATATAGGCTGAGCTTTTTGGAGACAGCTTTGTCATGCAGTATTCCCGAGGGGTTTATCCTGGGTGTTTCATCAAATATTGCTTCTGTCTGTGTGTCATTGGCTAGCATCCCATCATATGCTCGTGCTATCATTGTTTCTCATTGAAGAACCTGTTAGTTGCTTCTAGCTTTCCACATTGCTGAGCAAATCTCCCGCAGAGGCATTGCAACCTGGCCTTTTTATGAGGTAAAGTTTTCTTCCAGGGTATTTTGACTACCACTATTTTCTTGTTCACACCTTGATGAGCAATAGATACTGTCTGGTTGTTTTTAGTTTTGTTAGTCGTGCTGGGGGACTTTTGATATGCCTTGATGTTCTTAATCAATTCAAATCATTTACCTTTCATGATTATTTTTATTTAGGGAAAAAGTTAAAAATTGGATGTCAAATCTAGTGCCTAACCCTAAAGTGTTTATTTGACAAAAATGGACATAGATGATTAATTAGTGCTCTATAATCAAAAGACATTTGAAATAATTAAATTTTAAAATTTCATAAAATCCATATTCTTGTTAATACCAAAATTATCCTCCCCAAATAGTTTCACATTGATTTGAATGCATTTATCCATCATTCTTGGCAGAAATGTGTTTTGCTATAATTAGCATTTTTTATATTTCACACATTCACTGTATTTTTGATCAGTCCTCATATTTACACAAGATTTTAAGACCATTCCCTCTATTGAATCATGTTTATATCTTTGCAAACAAGTCATTTGACTTATGACTATATGAAGCTATCATTGTACATCCTAATCTATTTTATTAATATACATGTCTATGTTTTTGTTAATATTGCACTCTCAAAATACTATAGATTTATAGAATATCTTCTTGTCTCAACTACTCTAGGCTTTCTGTCTTTCCATATACATTTTAACATTAGCTTGTTGATATCTACAAAACAGCTTGCTAAGATTTTGATTAGCATTGTCTTGAATCTATAGATCAGTTTGGGAAGAAATGACAATTTAATTGTAAGTTTTCCAATCTCAGAGAGGAAATGAAGCCATATCTCTCTAATTTCTATTTCTCCTCTCCTTGTTCTATAGCTTTCCTAAAACTGATGCCGTATATAGTTTGTCACATTTTTTATACATAATTATTTCAACTTTTGGTACTATTGTAAATAATATGTTGAGTTTTTGTCAGTCTGATTCATTGTCAGTCTATAGGAAAACCACTGACTGTGGCATTTGACTTGAAGGCTATTGCTTTGTTATCTTGCTTATTAGTAATTGGAAATTTTAATTTCTTTTTGTCATTTTTTTCTACATAGATTGTTTTTTATCTTTTCATTAAACAAGATGACTTCTATCTTCTTTGTTCAAAAACAGCTCATCATATAATTTTCATATGTATATATATATATATATATATATATACATATTCAAGTTTTAAAGCATATTCATGCATATTCTTTTATGGAATAAAGTTTTGTTTTTAAAAAATGGTAACCACCATATTTATTATTTCTAATCTTTATATGCTTTTCCTCTTCCTTGATTGTACTATGAAAAGTATCATTTATCATAATAACTTCCATTAAACATTAATAGAGTTCTTTGATACATCATCTTAAATATTTAAATCAAGCTCCAAAAAATATCCTTAACTCTAATATGAAATTTAGTGAATATATCCATGAACTTCACTTTATAAATTTCAATTGGTCTAATAATTACTTTTTGCTTTTTAAGAATGAAAATCACTAATAGTATCTCATTGATATTCCCTCAGATTTAAATGTTGCTTTTTTAATACTACTTATTTTTGTTAATTTACTTCAAATTTATCCTAAAGTTCAAGTGATACACATGCACATAAAAAGAAAGTTCCTATTTTATGTTTAATGAATTTTTATAACTATGCAATGCATTTTGATGACATTAAGATTATATGCTTGAGGGGCTGGGACGAGAGCACAGTGGTATAAGTGCCTGACTGGCAAGCTCAAAAACCCATGTTCGATTCCTGTTACCTCAGGCTGAGCTGGACCCAAAACCCTGGGCACGCCTGGCCAGCCACAGCAACCAGATATAGTGGCACATGCTTGTAACCCTAGTGCTGGGGAGGCTGTGACAGAAGGCCCACTGTGAGTCCACGCTGCATGGTGAGACCCTGTACCAAACAAACAAACAAACAAATAAATAAATAAATAAATAAATAAATAAATAATTTTTAAAAATTTATATTAAAAAATTATACATTAGAAACTTAGTTCTCTTTCCCATCTTGCAAGATGGTGGGCAAAAAACTGAGAAATCAGACACTACAGAGAAGAAACCTGAAGCCAAGAAGGCTATTGCCAGTGGTACTGGTAAAAAGAGTAAGGTGAAGGCAAAATTGTCCAAGAAGGAAGAGACAGTCCCCACTGCATCCAAAATCCTGTCCTGGTTAGAGGAATTGGTAGATACTCCCAATCTACTATGTATTGCAGAATCGTTCTGTACAAGAGAAAGTACACAGCTACTAAATCAAAGGTTGAGAAAGAAGGAAAGCAAGAAAGCAAGCAAGCAAGCAAGAAAGAAAAAGATAAAGTTCTTGCTACAATTACAAAACAAGTCTTTGGGAACAAGAATGGAGGTCCCCAGGTAGTGAAGCTTTGAAAAATGCCTAGGTGCCACCCTAATGAAGATGTGCCCCAAAAGCTCTTGAGCCATGGCAAGAAACCCTTCAGGCAGCATGTGAAGAAACTTCGAGTTAACATCACTCCTGATACCATCTTGATCATCCTCACCAGGCATCACAGAGGTAAGAGAGTGGTCTTCCTGAAGCAGTTGACCAGTGGCTTGCTACTTGTGACTGGATCTCTAAACCTTAATCGTGTTCCTCTACAAAGAACACATCAGAAATTTATCATTGCCACCTTTACAAAAACTGATATCCGAATAGTGAAAATACCAAAGCACCTCACTGATGCTTACTTCAAGAAGAAGCTGCAGAAACCCAGACACCAGGATGGTGAGATCTACAGCACTGAGAAAAAAATACCAGATTTCAGAGCACTGCAAGGTTAATCAGAAAGCCATAGACTCACAAATTTTAGCAAAAATCAAAGCTGTTCTCTAGCCGGGCGTGGTGGCTCACACCTGTAATCCCAGCACTTGGGAGGCTGAGGCAGGAGGATCAGTGTGAGTTCGAGA
>PVJA010040200.1:0-18642 GCA_004027025.1 Myocastor coypus | reverse complement strand
GTGCTAGTATTGCAGGAGTGTTCTACCACTCCCAGACTTGGTTGCTGGCTCAGTATATCCAAAGGCAGGACTGCTGTCGCCAGTGGTAACAGGGAACAAATCCTGGTCCCTGTGCTTGCTTAAGCACTGAGCTATCTTGTTGGCTTTCGAAGAGAAATTTTATTTTCTCAGGTTCTTCAGACAAAAAAAGACAATGACAGTAGGAAGTAATACTACAGTATGACAGGTCTTGACTTATTAAAATGTTAAATTTATTAAAATCGATCATAACAAGCGAATATTAAATTAATGTTTTGATAGTAAACTTAAACTCCAAAAGAGTCACACAGACACACACACAAATTTACACTCACACAAATTTACATTCATATGAGCAAACATACATTTATATATTTGTGGAGAAAACCATAAGCACTTCCTGACTCTTGCTTATGTTGCTGCTTTTTCAATAAACTGAGTAGTGTATTGATATTATGGAAACAGTCACAGTGCAGCAGAAACTAATTTGTTAGAGTTAGAATGAGGAAAATGAATAGAGCAATAGAATCAAATTTGTAAAGGGAGCCTGCTGAAACAAATTTACTCCATATGCCTGACTTTCCATATTCAATTTCATTTCCCTCTGTTTAATGGTTACACAAATAGGATTAAGTAATATTGGTTTAGTGTATCTTCTCTTATGGGTTTCTTTCTATTTTTTCCGAAAAAAAGCAATGCTTTGGCAAGCTCTGTTATTGAACCATTTACTTTTCTTTAAGGAGAACCTACGATGTAAATAAACACTCATAGTAATGCTAACATGTTTGGATTCAGACAAAGGAGAGTTTGGTCGTAATTTGACCATATATTTATTCAAAAACAATGCATAGTTTATGTGTGCTGAAAGCTTCCTGACTTCTTTGTGTTTTGGGATATTAGTTTCACAGTTGACTTACTATATGTTACAGTTATTTCCCAAACACTGTGATCTTTCCTTTTATACCTTTTTCTTGCTGTACTGTACATTGTCACTTAAAGCTTTATCCAAAATTTCATTTCCATTTTTCTCCATTTGTATTTTGGTGTGGTAATAGTGAATAAGAATGAAGTCTGGATTAAAAGATACCATTTACTTTGTATACTTCTCTGCATAATTTGGAGGCATAAAATATAAATTCATGCATTATTCACAATTAAAAATGTAGATACATTTGTTTTATTTATTCATTTTTTGTCCTTTCGAAATAGGATCTCACTATGCAGTTCACCCTGGCCTTGAGTTCACTTTGTATCCCAGGCTGCTCTCAAACTCACAGTGCTCCTCCTAACTCAGCCTTCCAAATCCTGGGATTAAAGTGATGCGCCAATGTACCAAGCTTGCTCTATATGTTTTTGCTACAATTTAATATCATCATGACATTGGTGTTCTGACCATTTATTTGTTATGATTTCAACCATTAGATAGGAGATAGACCTTCTGAAATATGGCGCTGTAGAAAATAGCTTTAGACATACACAATTGCACTGTCTTTAATCTTATAAAGAATCATTGTTATATTAAAATCTATACTCTTACCTAATCTATCCATTTGAGACAAATGCTTCTAAACTTTTAATTTCAAAGTAATCATAAAATCATCAGGAAGTTGTAAAAATAGCTCAGAAATGTCTTTCTTCACTATTCACTCAGATTCCTCTAGTGTTTATATTGCACCTAACAAATGTGCAAAATTAAAGTGAGGAAAATTACTCAGTACAATGATTTGTACAATTTAAGGCAATTGTGTTACATGTGTAAATCTGTGTATATGCTATGGCAAGCCATACAGAATGTTGATCCATCATTACAAGGAACTTCCTTAGAAATACCTTTATAGTCACATGTACCACTCTGCACTCCATCATTTATAATCTCTGACAAGGTCTTATCTGTTTTTCATTTCTATAATTTTGTCATTTTAAAAAACGTTATAAATGGATCATATATCATTTCAACAGTCAATCTTGTCTTCTTTTTGTTTAGCTTAACATCCTTCAAATCCTGTTATATTATTGTATCTTTATAATTTCTTTCTTTGCTTCAGTTTCCTTTGGTATGGATATATATATATATATATATATGACATTTTCATTATCTAGATATTTTTATTATTGTTACTTAACTTATCTGAACTCTCATGCACAACATTTGTGTGGATGTATATTTAAATTTCCATGAGATAAATGCATAAGCATATGATACACTAGATAATAAATGCACACTGTAAACTTTATTTTCCCTTCTCACTTAGGTGTGTATAAATACATTGCTATTCATGCATGGCCTGTATGTAGGAAGTATTTAACCTGACACACTTATAAAAGAAATAAAATACAAAGAAAAATATACCTAGGGTCCAAAGATTTGAAAACTAAAACTCACAGTGTTTGCCTTGGGTTTTAACATTAGCCATTACTGTGATTTAGAAAAGATATTTCCAGTCTCAGTTCTTTCTTTAGATCTGTGGTTCAACAACTTGACTCATTTTTCCAACCAGCAGAAGTGTCACAATACTACATATTGTATGCATAAGCTTGGTGCACTAACATGAAGGCATTATATTGCCCTCTGTAGTGATTGATATATTGTGTCAAATCTAGAAGTTAAAAACTTAACTATGTTGGCTCAGCAATTCCACATCTTAGAGCATAGACGCCCCACTCTAGAGTAACTTATCACTCAAAGGTTATAAAAGGAACTGAGGAGAGATGGAGCATTCAACTTCCTCGGAGGAGTTCTGCTCTTTGCAGTAAGTGTGGAAGGAATGAAGAGAGTCTTGATAGAAATCAGAGCTGCTGCTTCTCCCTTTTGCTCTTTGCTGTTTTCCACTAATAGGAATGATTTTTCTCTGCATTGGAGCCAGCTGAGTAAGGACTGAAACCTCCACTAACTCTGACTTAAATAAACCTTTGCTTCCTTAATTTGGGGTGTCAGCTATTTTGTTACAGCAATGAATGAAAAGTAACTTAGGCCCTCTCCTTTATTGTATTCAATTTCTGCTCCAATACAGTTTCCAAATATTGATTTGTTTTTCACAAAATGTTCTCATCATCCTTCTATAGTTGTCATGGCAACTGTTTTATTGGCTTCTAATTTATACTTCATTCAAAGGTTTATGTCCTGCATCTGATGTATTTGACTTAGCATTAGGGTATCATGGATACATCCATTTTTCTCAAAATGAGCCAAGCTTCATCTCTATGGAAAAGTAGTTTCTATACTATATAGGAATCAAAAATAAAAACAGTGGTAAAAGAGAAAATAGATAATGGGAAGTAGATAGATAGCTTTTTTTTTTTTTTCAAATGGTAGAGAAATTGCGGGATGTAGGGAGTAGGGAAAAGAGAAAATGAGGGATAACAAATAACTGAAATTCATTATGTACATGAACCCACATCCCAAAATGAATGTAGCAATTATGTAAAGTAATAATTAACTAATTAAAATGAAAACTACAAAAATTATCTTGACTTACCCTTAAACCAATATTCTCAATGTAGCTGAAGCTTGAAAAATCAACCGACTAAGCTAATAATTCAACATAGCTTTGAGGCTGAATCATAACCTCTAAAACTACAACCAAACTGATCACATATGCAAGCTTACGTTTCAGTGTGCCTCAAACAATTTAATTTAGTGTCTCTGAGCTTCAGTTTCATTCTGTGTAGATGGTCACCTCACTTGTTTAATCTGTTAATTTGCAATACAAGTTACCAAACATTTCAAGCTTCTGTAATTATTTGTTTCTTATTGTTATGGCTTATGTCTAGTTGTCCCCACGAAGCCTTATGCAATCATGGGGCAGGGACTAGAATCTAGTTTGAGACTTGACTCATGATCGACTGGGATTATGTGTTTTAGTACTGATGGGACTATGGGTCTGAGTCCTTCGGGAATTATAGGTGTGACCTAAGGCAGATAGGCTGAGGCAGAGAGCCTGAATGTGATATAAAGAGAGACAGAGAGACAGACTTGAGGTGTTGCTCTCTGCTCCTCTGGTTGTTCCATTGCCTCTGTCACCGTTATTGCTGTTCTGCACCCATGAACTGCTGCTCTCTGCCATGTGCCTCTCTGCTTTGGAGCCAGCTGAGTATGGACTGAAACCTTCAGTAACTGTGAGCTAAATAAAACTTTTCTTCCTTCATTTTGAGCGTCGGCTATTTGTCCCAGCAAAGAGTAAAAAGTAACTAAGACACTTACCTAAGAACTGTTTCTCTCAGTAAGCATATAAATAAGAAATGAAGCATGATTTACTACCAAGTAGTACTGATCAAGTAGTAGATTTATAGTATTCTTTTTCATATTACATATTCTGTGTCTTTCATAAACATCTTGGATAGCACTCAGAGTTTAATGTTTCTCCAATATCATCTCCTCAAGTTCTTTTTGGTAAAGTATTCCAAATATTAATCACTATGCTTGTTTAATCTCTTTGCAGCAATAATTCCTGCATTTAAAAACACATACTAATTGTATATACTAATAGATCTCAGTGGGCAATAGTCATACCTGTATACAACATAAACTGATTAAATTCAACCTTTCCCTTTTTGCTTCCCTAACTTTCAACATGCATCCAGTTCCCAAAATTACTAGTAAACAATATTTTACCTTAAAGTGGCCCATTTGGCTTCTTAATCTAAATTTTGAATGAATTATGTAGATAATTTTTTACCAATATTATGCATTCATCCAGTGAGTGAAACTACATATGCTTTCCAAAGTTGCAATATCTATTTTAGGAAACAAATATAGAAAAATGCTGAGAATTCATGTTTCCTGCAGTATGGGAGGGATTGCTACAGATTTATGAAGGTAGTTTTTCTAAATTATAATGCTCACTTTCTTTCTTTCTTTCTTTCTTTCTTTCTTTCTTTCTTTCTTTCTTTCTTTGTTTCTTCTTTCTTTCTTTCTTTCTTTTTTTTTGTACTGAAGATCGAACTTAAACCTTGCTCTTACTTTTGCTCTTGCTCTTGCCAGACAGGTGCATATGCTGCTGAGCTGTCTCCCTGGCCTAAATGTATAATACTGCACAACAGGATATCCCTAACAATTGTCAGTATAACACAATAAGGATCACAAATTGAAGAGAATTTGAACTGATTGGTTCTTGTTTACGGTCTCTCAAAAGTTTGAAGTCACAGTGGCAATAACTAGACATAACTTGAAGACTTCTTTAGTCTAGCTCTTCGTGCGTGAAACAACATAGCTGGAACTCTGTGACTGGAATATTTGGAATGTCTTATTGGTATGTATCTCTATTTGATTTTTCTTTCTGATAAGTGCAACATTTTGGTCAAGGTAGCTAAAGTTCTTAGGAATCCCACAAAATGGAATAAACGATAGTAGTGCAGGGATTCCAAGATATGAAATAAAGAATAGAAGGTGAGAATCTCTAAATTCTATTGGTTAGGATATTTATAATACCCAACATATGATAATGAAGGGGAAATCAAGCTTTGTAGGGGTCTGTTTGTCTTACTGCAAACACTTCTACCTTGGGGAGACACAGCAAGAGGGATGAGAAAGATAGACAAGAAGACGAAAAGCTAGGTTAGGTGGTCACCACTCTGCCTGATAGGCAAGACTAACTCCCTACACAAAAATGATCCTTTATTTATACTTTTGCAAAGTTTGTATAACATGACACAAAGTTACCTAGCGACGAATAGCAGGTCTGAACCAGACGGGATGTTTTTCTCAGTGCGGGGGTAGCTTGTTTACTTCAGGCATTAAGACTCAATCTCACCTACTCACAGTTGATCAACTTCCTGGCTTCCTGTGGCTCCCAACAAAACTCCACCTATAGTGGAGGAAAAACGACTTTCACATTTTGAGAACAATATATGGAATGAGAAATGCGTTGCTGCAATTATCCACCGACAATAAAATCTACCACTAAAGTAAAGTTTTACTTAGATATTATGGGATTATATCCATGTGATTTCTTAGAAAACATTCTAGCATTCTGGGTTGTTTCAGTTTCTGTTTGTTTATGTGCTTGCTGTTTTTTTTTTTTTTTTTTGTATCAGTGATTGAACTCAGTGCTTTACATTTTCCAGGCAAGAGCTTATGCTGCTGAGTTACTTCGCAAGTCCAGGGTTTTATTTTATCAGATAGGGTGTATTTATGTATGGTTTTTAACTCACTATGTATCCCAGGCTAGCCTCCAGCTTCAGTCACCTGAATGTTAGGATTACAGGAGTCCAAACCCATGCCCAATTGATATTTATGGATTTAATTATTTTATTTAAGAAATTGGAACAGCATATTGTAGGTCTCCTACATGATAACGACAGGCAAAAAGGCAGTAAATGTAAATATAATTATGTAGATACTGAACAGAGTAGGTGTACTTTGAAAGAAATTCTATGATTGAAGTCGATGACTACTGAGATTGCATTACATGAGTAAAAACCTCAGTTACAATTCTTACTAGCTGCACTAATTTTGTAAGCTATTCATGCTGGTTTCTTCATTTTATAGGACCAATTTAGAAAAAAATAAGATAATAGAAAAATATTTAATGCTTAAGCTACTGTACAGAAAACAATCAACAAATATTAGCTATGACAACAGCTATTCTTTCATTAGAAATATGCCTGAGGTGAATTAATGACCTGTCTTAGACTTCAAAAATATTCTGTTTATAAGGTTATAACAATATAACTGTACATCAAGGCAGCCATAGATTGAGAATTTCAAAAGCTTGGCAAAAATAGAGCAGAGGTTCCAAAATAATAATGTGTAATGATCAATAACTTTGTACCATCCTGACCTTAGATAATTTGAAAATTGTAAATCAACTATAAAAAATGTAAACATATTCATATTTTATCACATAAATGTAGAACATTGTATTTATTTATTCTAATTTTCTCTGAAAAAATAGTTCATAGGGACCAGGGACATAGCTCAGTGGATTAAGCATCTACCTGGCAAGGGCAAGGTTTGAACTTCCATCCCTGGTACTGAAAAAAGATTCGTATACTTTATAGTTAAATTATTTTTTATACAGTTAAGTTATAATAAATTTTGGTCAATTGTTAACAGATAGATTGCTTTGCTTGCACATGTATGTAAATAATATCATTATTTAATTCTTCCAATTCCACGCTGCCAACATATTAAGAACTTAAAAATAACATCATAAAATGAATTTGTAAGTATCCAGAAATATCTATTCTTATAAGTACAAAATTCAAACTTAAATGTATTTATTCCTGCATCATTTTTTTCTTTAATTTTATTTATTTATTTATTTTTCTTGTTTCAGGACCTTTGTTTATTCACTCACTTTTATGGCTGGCTCAGCCCGCCCTGAGGGCAGGGCTGGCACAGCATATGGTGCCTGGGATGGAACCGCGGTCCCTGAAGCCGCCCAATCTTCCCCAAGCAGGTGCTCTAGACCACTGAGCCATCTCGCCGGGCCCTACTGCATCATTTTTAAATTTTCAATACTATTTTATGGCATTTGCGTTGGAGGTGTGCCCTTATTATATATTAGTCTGCCCAATGGCTGCCCAATGGTTATTCAGCAAAAATATATTTACTTGCACATAGATAATAATTCAGTTTCACATGCAAATTGTTTCTTTAATTAATTTTTAAGACTATACCTTATTTAAATTGAATAATAGGCAAAAGTTTCCAATTTAATAGATGCCAGCCTGGTTGTTACAAACACCTAAGGTATATATATATATATATATATATATATATATATATATATATATATGATTTCTTAAGTTGAAAATGTATGGTACAGAGTAAAATATGTGAGTTTTATCTTTTCACTTAACAAAAGATTAAAATACATGAGTAGAAAGTAGGTAAGGATATTGAGGTTTTAAGTCAGGCAGGATTAAGGGTAATCAACTTTTGTCTTTGATTTCCTCTGTGTTCTTAAGATTTGACAAAGGTGAAAATGCCAAAAGGAAAAATGTGAAGTTTATTCTCATGGATAAAAAATAACAAGTGCAACAGAAGTAGCACAGTATTGAGAATTAAAAGAAATTGAGCCTCGCAAATCACTTTTGGGAGGGGAACATTACAAACAAATGTCAAAATTCACATCAATAGCCAAAATTACCTTAGTCACTAAAAATACTGACAAGATTATAAGGGGTGAAATGAATATCACAGTCTACCAAAATCAATGTCCAGGTAATTCTACAAATCATTTTCATGTAAGAATTTTTTCTTTGGGCAGGTGAGATATCTCGGTGGACTAAGAGCCTGGTTAGACAATCTCAGGGACTAGAATTTGATCCACAGCACCAGATGCTGTTCTGGCCCTGTGCTCAGGGCACACTGAGCCAGAGACTGAGTCCAGGTGTAGTGGTACATACCTGTAATCCCAGTGCTGAGGAGGCCGAATACAGGAGGATCACTAGAGTCTAAGCTGTGAGGTAACAACCTTACTAAATACATTTGTAAAAAGAATTCAGGGCCCGGTGGGATGGCTCAGTGGTCTAAAGCGCCTGCTTGGGAAAGCTTGGGCAACTTCAGGGACCGCGGTTAGATCCCTGGCACCACATGCTGCGCCAGCCCTGCCCTCGGGGTGGGCTGAGCCGGCCATGAAAATGAGTGAATAAACAAACAAGGGTTCTGAAATAAGAAAAAATAAATAAATAAAAAAAGAAAAAAGAATTCATATTTTGCTATGAAAAACAATATTTTTTTTCAAATATCTTTCATATGTTTAAGAAACTCTGGTTAAAAATGAATGATATTTTTCTTCTTTTTTCAGTTACATACAGATGCAAATACTACATACAGCTTTTCTTACTCTGGTTTCTGCTGTGTGTTGTGCTCTTTGTGGGTTTTTCTTTTGTCTCAATCACACGTGCAATGTGCTGCCAACTTCGTTCTAGAAAGATGTTTGAAAGTGATTTGGATGGGCTTATTTATAAGGTTTAAAATTTGGGAGTCTTAAAATAGCTGGGTGCAAAGAGATTATTGGTGTCAAAGAAGTTTACCACAAATTATAAGCTTCCTCATCTTAGAGATTATATATATATATATATATATATATATATATATATATATATATAACATATACAGTATAAATGCAGTATTGGGATAAGCATATTGTATTACAAAGTAAAGTCCAGAAAAAATTTGATGGATTAGTATATATATTTATCAGAAAACTCATAATAGTTAGGTGCATATGTTTTCTGTTGTGGTTAAGACAATACTGAATTATTCACCCATTTGTGAGACTTACTGAATGCATTTTTCTTTTACAGAAAAATGAATAAATTAAAGAGGAAGATAACAATTGATGGATTGTGTAAGATGCCCTATAATCTGGATTCTTGTCTCAAGGCAGCTCTCTATAAGTAACTGGATATTTGATACTTCTGGAATTAGAGGAATTAGAATGCCACATTCTAATCATTGAGACTGATTTAGTTTGTTAAAGAGTGCATGGGCTAGGATATAATGCTGTTTCCTAAATAGATAAAAATTAAAAGTAATTATGATGATAGCAATTTACAAATTTTTTTCAACACAACTTTCTTACACTGAAGAAGTTCAGTCTTTTGAGTTGAAGTTGAAAACATCAGGTCACTGAACCTTTGGTAAATAATCATCCAGGTTCTGACTTAATGTTTCTCACATAGAAGAGGGGTTTTGAAACAGTACATCAAAACTGATTTTTCTAAGACATGAGAAAAAGCCACAAACCTGAAATTGGAAGACCAAACATGTTTCCTGAGAAAAAACAGTAACAGTGATTATAATGTGCCTTTTACATACTGTAATGAAGATTAATATATATATATGACAGTCAGCTTTGGGCTGTGGGATAGATGAGTGACCCAGTTTCTGTCTAGCAAGCATGAAGTCTTGAGTTTTATTCCCAATTAAAAAGTGCAAATAAGGAATATTGGACTATGTACACAACTACTTCTCAGTTCAAAGAGAAGAAATTTTTTCTTTATTTCTTTCCTTACCAATATTGATTAGGAACTTTATCATGTCTACACCCTGTGCTCTGTATAACTACTATGAGGACAACAATATGCAATGTGTAAATTATTGTTAATGTACTACTAACATGCTTTGAAACTACCATATTGTTATTTCTTCTTAAAAGTAATGAAACATAAAAAAACAACAAAAATAAAAACATCCCAAATATTTAGTTTTGTTGGTCATTACTGGGTTGTTCAGAATTTTTATGTCTTCTTGATCTAATTTTGGTGATTTCAAATAAATCTTGGAATCTGCTCATTTTAAAAAGATTTTCCAACTTTATGGAATACAATTTTCATAGCATTTCCTGTTTCCTGAATTATAATGATACTTGTTATAAATTAATCTTTGCTACTTCTAACTACGTTAAGGTGTGTCTTTTGGTAAACTTGACTAGTGGTTTTTCTGATATATTTATTCTTGCAAGGGGCAAGCTCTTTGAATCATTGATTATTTATATTTTGTCTTAATTTCATTATTTGTCACACTAACATATCTTATTTATCTGAGATTTGGGTTGGGTTGAGATTGTTGATGAACTGAGGTTCATTATTAAATTTGTCATTTGATCTCGCTCAGCTTTACTAATGTGAGTGTTCATTGCAATAAACTTCTCTTTTACCTCTCCTTTCATTGTGTCCCATAGGTTTTGGTGCATAGTACTGTAATAGAAGGATTGAGACCATTGTCATTTGATTTCAGAAGTTGTTTATTTTTTTGACACATCAGATATTCAGGAGTATGTTATTAAGTTTCCAAGTGTCCAGAAGTTTTCTATGGCATCTTGTATAATTCCATTCTATTTTAGTACAAAATTCTCAAAAAGTAACCATGATGATTTTGATTCTTTTGTTTTTATTTAAGCATGATTTGTGGTATAACATGTGGTATATTTTGGAAAATGTTTCATGCATTTCAGAGAAGAATACGTAATCTGTTATAGTAGAGTAAATTTGTTCAAAGGTGTGGTTTCGGTCTGATATTATTTGTGTGCTTTTCACTTAGTAGATTTGTTTCTTTGTGAAGGTGAGGTTTTGTAGGAAGCCACTATGCTTGTGTTGGTGTTTATCTTTTATGTCCAGGAGAATTTGTTTTACGAAAATAAGTGCTCAATTATTTAATATATATATGTATATATATACATATATATATTTGACTTTTCTCTTAACAAATATTAACCATTGCCTCTTCTGATCAGATTTACAATGATGCTTACGTTGGGGATGAAATTTCTATTGCTGCTTCCTTTTAGAGTTATAGTGCAAGAAATAAGAAATAAAGTTTTCCATCAATTCATTTTTAGTCTATTGTTTGACTGAGTTTCTTGAATGAAAGAATGTTGAATTTTGATACTTCATGCGTTTTGGACAACTGTTTCTTTTAATAGGTTAATTAAGGCCATTAATGTCAACAATTACCTTAGAAACGTTTTGGTTTTGATTTCTGAATATTTGGCTTTATGGGCTCAGTGTCTCTGTCTAAAATATTCTTGAGTATTTTCTGGAATGCTATTTTAGTGTCCGTGGATCTCTCAAGTTATTCTTTTACATGGAATGTCCTTATTTCTGTCTGTTTTGAAAGAAAATTTTGCATGATATAAAAGTCTGGGTTGGAAGTTGTTTAATCCTACAGTCTAAAATACTTCATTTTAAATTTCCTGGCTTTTAAATTTCATGTCAAGCCATTTTCTATAATCCTTAAGGATTTACCACTCCATGTGATTTTTATTTGTTTCTGACAGATTTTAAGATTGTTGGACAACGTGAAATTTGACTAGCATTTTGTCAAAACGGTTGGCGATTTGTAACTGTCACTTACCTGTTTGCTGCATACTACTTCTAATTTGTACTAGAAGATTCTTTGTTCCATGTATGCTATGTTAATAAAAGCCCATGGCCTTATTGGATCAGTGTTGAATTCTTCAGGACCTTTAAAGTCTGTATGAAACCAATAGTGTATTTTTCAAAAACTTCAATGTAATGTAAAGGGAAGGAGTTTTTCCAAGCCCATTTCTAGAAACCAGCATCATTCTGATCACAAAGATAGAGACTCAAAAGAATGAAAACTACAGACCTATCTCCTCAATGACTATAAACACAAAAATCATTAAAAGATATTGACAAATAGAATGTAGCAAATAATAGAAAAGATTATACAACATGGTCGAGTAGGTTTCACCCTATAGTTGTAATATTCAAATCAATAATCATAATACTCCCCACAAGCAGAAGCAATGAAAAAATATATATTAATATTATAGATACAGGGAAAGCATTCAAAAAATCCAACAAACATTCATGATTTGAGAAATCTGGAAGACTTCTGAAATCAAAACTCTGAAAAAGTTTTAAGAAGGCATCAGAACTGGAAGAGGTATATACAACTTCTGCATAGACAAAACTAACTTTGCCAAAATGGAAATTCTTCTCAAACTGATATATAGATTTAATGCAGCAGTCTCAATCATTATTTCTACAGTATTCCTGACAGAAATAGAAAAGAACCCTAAAATTCACATGAAACCACACTGACCCAAAATATATAAGTATGTCTTCTTAACAAGTGTAAAGCATGAAACATCACAGTACAGGACCATAGTTATAATTCAAAGCTACAGTATTGAAACCATGATAGTGGCAAAAAGGCATGTTGATTATTCCAACAGAACAGAGAGTGCTGAAATAATCATAGATACATTCAGCCATTTGAACTTTTAAAAAGGTTCCAAGTACATATTTTGGAGAATAGAACTTGTTTAGCAAATAGTGCTGGGAAAGTCGTCTCTGCATATGTAGAAGATTGAAGCTGGCACATAACTCTTATCACATACTAAACTAAAATGAAAGAGGCTCAAAATCTAAGTATTAACACAAAGACTATTAACGAATTGCAAGATAAAATACATACAATACTTGAAGTCATTTGTACAGGGCATTTCTTTCTGAATGAAACTCCTATTGCACAATAAATAACAGAAAAAATTATCTAATGGGATTATATCAAATCCTTGCTTGGAAAAGGAACCCAACAAACAAGACACAACAGGAGAAATGAGAAATAATTGTCAGCTATTACACACAGGACAAATATTTTAATTGCAGAATAATTAAAAATACTTGAAAAGTTTGATTTGGGGAAATAAAAAGACCCCATAAAAACCAGCAAATAATATGAATAAATATTTCTTATATGAAGAAGTAAAGTGGCCAATAATCATAGGAACATTGTTCACCTTTTGGTCATCAGAGAAATACAAATTAAGACAATATTAAGGTTTTTATCTTTTGCTAGAAAAAATGACAATAATTACTCCCTCAAATAATATAAAATGCAATATGGCTTGTGGAGAAAAAAGAGCATTTCTCCATTATGAGTAGCAATGAAAACTAATAAAATCATTACAGAAATCTGCATAGAGACGTCTCAAACAGCTGAAAATAAACATTAATTTTTTTCCCAGCTGTTACCCCTCTGGGTATCTACTCAAAGTAGCTGAAGGCATCATATTGAAGAGATACATGCATACCAATATTTATAGAATGATAACTTATAATAACTACATCTTGAAAGCAGCTTATATATCCATCAGCAGATGAACAGATGAAAATATGATGTGTCTATGTAATTCAATACTACTCAGCAATAAGAAAGGACATTTAACACATTTGTAGGAAAATATGTCTTGAAAGTATAATGACAAGCTAAATATATTGGACATACAAATTTAAATACTGCATGATGTCTCTCATTTGATTAATTCAAAGGAAAAATAATTAGAAAAACTAATAAAAGAAACAGGGAACTATATCTTTTCCACATAGGAACTACTAAGATTCTGAGAGTGGGGGATGGAACAGTGGAAGGAGGTGTAAAAGGATTTCAGATGTGTTGAGTTCATAAGCCAACTATTCCAAATTAATCTAATCTTTATATATTCCTAATAAGAAGTAAAATAATAAGAATAAGATTAAAATAATAAATATGCATCTAAATAGGGTAGGGGACCTGGTTGGTTAGGGAAAAGAGAATGAAAAAAATCAGTATATTTTAACTGCTTGTATCCATTTCCTTTGATGAATGTGAGCATGTGTATTTCAAATATGTATGAATAAAATTTCATTATATACTTTATTATAAGAAGAAAACAATTCTATTGTCAATCTATTTTGCTACCTAGTTACACAACAATATAATATGAAATTACATCACTTAGTAGTCACTGAGTGGATTCCAGATATATATAAGCACTTAGGTTCTCACTGAATACTAGTGAGGAGAAGTTACTGTTTTACTATCTTTATACATATTCAATTTTCCTATTTGAAAGATTTAACTATTTGCCTATCTCATAAAATTTTATTTTGTATATTTTTGGAACCTGAGTAATTTAATTATCTATCATCATTGAAGAGCATAAAATGCTGTTTTGAAAATATAAATTAATAATCTGATAAGACAGACTTTCTTTCATGGTAAACTGTATTTATTTTTTATGTATTCAGTACATGGTACACAGGGTCTCACTACACAGATCGGACTTGTAGTGAATCTCCTGTTTTTCAGCCTTTCAACCTGTGGGATTACAGGTGCCTGCCAACATATCTAGTCTCAAGCACTGTCTCAGTGTGCCCCCAGGGTTTGGGCCAGCACTGCATCCTGGGGATTGAACCCTGAGTCCCTGAGTCTGCCTAGGCAGGCATTTTAATCTGCTGTAATATCTGGCTGGTCCCCTAAATGGTAAACTTTAATAAAGTATATAACATTTACTTGAGAATATTTGATAACTGTGTTATGCTCAAAAATTTGTGATTGTTAGATATTTGGGAAGAGACATTATGATTTCCCCCCCAAAAAGCCATCGGTAACTTTTTAATTTAATTTAATTTTTATTTTTATGTATTTAGTACAGAGTCTACAGGGCCTATAGGTTCTCACTACAAAGATTGGACTTGCAATGATCCTTCCTGTTTTGCATCCTCCCAAGAGCTGGGATTACAGATGTACTCCACCATGCCCAGTCTCGTATTTGCCATCTCAGTGCATTCCTGGAGTGGGGCCAACACAGCAGGCTGAGGAGTGAACCCTGGTCGCCGTATCCTTTAATCAGATGAGCTATCTGGACAGCCTTCAGTTAGTTTAAAATGTAATTCTTTAGAGGCAAAGGATTTTTTTTTTTACGTGAATTGGATATAATAATTATTTAGCACTACTATCTTTGTATTGTTATCTTAACCTATGCCTCAACATTTCACAACTCCTGAGAGTATTACATGGAAGAAATTTCCCCAGAAATCACCACATAAAAAAATTAAATCTTAACTATTCTGTTCAGAATTGGAACAATTATAAAAGCATGCAAGATAGTTTTGCTGGAATTACTCTTAAAATGTACACAATTTAACGTAGTACAGCATTTATTTAGACTGTGAACAAGATAAGCTTGCTATGTAGACATAATTATGCATTAAAATATGATGTATTGGAACACTAGCTCATTTCCATTTTATTAAAGTTAAAGTATTAACTTACGCTATTTTAACATTTTATTTATGATAATGTATGTTTTCCATACATACTGATCACATTCACTGTGAGCAGTTTGGACAGGTATATAATATGTCTTCATTCTTTTTATCCACACAGTCTTACTTTACTCTTCCTGCTGTAATTTGTCTTCTTCAGTTTTGCAAACTACAGCATCTATCTCCCTATTTCCTGTTATATTTATTTTAGTTTGCTGTTTATTTATGTATTGGGTGTCTCATATAATAGAAACCATACGATATTAAACCTTGTGAGTCCCATTTGTTTCACTTAACATTGTGTTACCAATATACATCCATTTTCCTACAAATGACTGAAGTCTATCTTTCACAAAAAGTAGTGTACAAAATTATGTGATGTGTTGACACAGATATATGTAGTAGAGGGACCTCATGAGACTAATTAGGATAAATATCACGTCAAATATTTATTAGTTATCTGTAATGAGAGCATTCATCCCTCTTTTAGATTCTTATTATTAAGTACAGTTATTGGGGTGTAAAATAGAACACCAAAACTCAATCTGCATATATGGCTAAATCTTTTTAAAGTTGACCATTATCTTGTTTTTCTTCTACATTTTCCAGCCTCTAGAAATCATTCTCAATAATACTAAGTGCCACTTTTTAAAACTCCATGTGTAAGTGAGATCATATGGCATTTATTTTTCTAAGATTTTTTATTTCACTTAGCATAATATTCTCTAGTTTGATTCATGTTCTAACAACACAATTTTATGTGTTTAAAAGTTTGAGTAGAATTTGGGTATATATTTATGTCATATTTAAAAATCTCTTCATCCATTGACAGGCATTTCAGTTACTGCCATATTTTGTCTATTATGAATAGCACTCCAAAGAACACGGGAATGCTGTGAATTATGTATTTTTGTCAAAGAAGCACCCAAATTTACAGGATAATTTTCATAAAAACTTTATTATTCTAATTTAAAAAACATCAAAGAACAATTACAAATAAATATTAATAAAATTTATAATACATAATTTCACTTAAACATTTAAAAGTACTTTTGTATCTCTTGTAGATAAATAAAAACCCTTTACTACCACATCAAATAAATAATAAAATTAAGTAAAAAAGGGAAAGACAAAACTAATGTATTCTTCTAAAAGTATTGTTTCATAATACTATTGCAAATTACTATGTATTTATTCTTCTGTATTGTTTATATATATGATAAAGAAATTATATTTTAAATCAGTCATTTGACCATCTCATGGCTTAATGCACTCAGACATCATTTGTCTATAGGCCTCCTCTTCCTGTAATAATCCAGTCGTGAAATAACACATCTTGCTACTTTTCATAGAAAGGAATTTATTTACATTTTCATATTATTTTTAAATATTAGCATTTTTGTCTTCAATGTCACACATTAGCTATCTTCACCAGTATTAATATTTGTTTTCTAATTATCATCCAAAAAGTTAAAGTAAGTAAAAAGTGAAATATGGCCTACAACTGTTAATTTTTAAATATTTTAATAAATTTATATATATATATATATATATATATTTAGGTTTACTAAAATTTGTCTATTCAAATACTTAGAAACATTTGACCTTTACTAAAAGAATAAACTTTTAAAAAGTATGAAGGTTTTGTTTAGCCTGATTGATTGCCTGCTGGAAGATTTGTTTGTTTCCCATCAGAAAAGTGCAATATCTTTCTTTCAACACCCATGAAAAATGAGGCTCTGGAGAAATGACATTAAGTCCTGTGGTTTGGCTTGTTTCCATTCTGATGGATACCCTATTACCTATGTTCCCATAAGTAAAGCAATTCAAATAAAAGAGATATACTGGATGCTTTAAGATTGCCATTACATTAAATACTGACTTCAGATTCAAAAGGATTAAATTACATTCTAAAATACAATGTCAATTGGCAATAAAACAAGATACAGAAATCTACAATAACATATAACTTCTATGATTCCTCAAGTTGTTTTGTAGTATGTTTAAAATCAAGTAAAGTTCTGGTACAGTGTGATGAAGTTATCATAAATACCCAAGAACACTTAAGAATTGAAGAGTCCTCTGGGAAAATTGTAGCTCTAAATAATCACTAGATTTTATGAAATTCAAATTTTAACTGTTTAAAAATATCAATATAGGAAATACAAATCCACTATTGATATCAATATTAAAATTTATCAAAATAAATAAGAAATAAAAATTCCACTTGTCTCAGTATACCTCCTCCATTATTTTCTCAAAAGACTTAAAGACATCACAACACAGTGATAGCCGCATGCGTATTATAGGAAAATTCATAAAATTTAAATTTTGAAAACATCCTCTATGTCCATCAACATATTAATGAATAAAAAGTGATATATTCACAAAATGGAATATTTCTCATCCCAAAGGAAATACAAATTTGAATCATTTGGAAGAAAAAAAGGTATGTTGAAACCATAATGCTGAGCAAAATAGACCGGGAGCAGCATGTTAAATACTGGTAAAATATCTTTTTCATTTGATAAACAAAATTATAAATAATTTAAAGTGCAAAATAAAATAGAAATCATAGAATAGTAGACAAGAAGGGCATTTAGGTTGCATGGAATAGGGAGTAGGAGGAGAGAAAGTAAAATGACTATAAACAAGCAATATGTGATGTGTGTATGTACCAATTCCCTAAGATGACTGTAATTGTTATGTATCACAAGCATTGCACCAAAAATATAAAAATTATAATTGTTAATGTATAATTTTGCTGTAAAGTAACTAGTCAGTAGAACTGTCATTTGGATAAGATTTTTTTTTATTTTTTTAAAATTTTATTTATTTTTTTTCTTGTTTCAGAATCTTTGTTGTTTATTCACTCATTTTTTTATGGCCGGCTCAGCCTGCCCCGAGGGCACGGCTGGTGCAGCATGTAGTGCCGGGGATCGAACCGCGGTCCCTGAAGCTGCCCAAGCTTTCTCAAGCAGGAGCTTTAGACCACTGAGCCATCTCGCTGGGCTCTGGATAAGATTATTAAACATAGAAAAAAACAATTTTCTATTAAGTAATTGATCTCTTTAAAATTTATACTCAGATGGGGCTGGAGGATGGCTTGTGGCA
>PVJA010040199.1:0-18648 GCA_004027025.1 Myocastor coypus | reverse complement strand
CATGCGCCAGTATGTCCAGACTCTGGCCAGCTCAGTGCACTCTGAGGATGGGGCTGGTGTGGCGTGTGGTGCCCAGAATCAGACCACGGTCCCGGCACTTGCGTAAGTTTGGTTAAGCCAGCACTTTACTCCACTAAGTTATCTAGCCAGCCACAGTACAAAATTATTAGCGACATGTTCTCCACACATTTTTAAAGTTTTCACCTTGATTTTTTGAAATATGTTACACATGAAGTACATCTTAATTCTGATGGTCTTGATTTTTGATAACAGATTTGTGGTCAGCGGCTCTCATATTGGACACACGGCAGTGTTGTTGGTGCCATCAGACAGGTCTGTCTAGATGATTCGAGGTTAATTCTGCCCATGAAACGTGGCTAATGAACGTCATAATTAATGGAGGGAGAGCCCACGAGCTCTGACAAGCGTTCATCAGGGCGTCTTTTTGAGGGCTGAGCAGTCCTCTTAAAAGAGTTCATTTCTCCTGGCTCCTCTCTACCCCCTGAAGACGAATGGGATCCAGACACAAGTGAACTTCAAGGAAGAGCTGGCTGGTGCTCCAAGGGTAAGAGGCAGGGCTGTTCCCAGACAACTGCATCCTCGCCGCTGTTTGCACAGCAAAGCAGGCAAGATTTCTCTCCTAAGGGATAAATCTTCACTTGGACAAATGCAGCCAGCTGCTCAGCACTATGTCTTTAAACGCTTTGCAGGTTCAAAGATTCCACACACAGCTTTGGAAAACACCTCCACTGTTTAATTATTGTTAGAGCCAAACAGCTCTCCTGGGAATCTAAGAGAAGTCTGGAGGGAAATTCTAGAATCCTTAATACCTTCTCCTTCAGAACTTGCTTGCTGTTTTCTGTTTTAAAATTCATGACTTTGAGGGCAATAGTACTTTGCTTAAAGACTACCAGCCATGCAAAACTTGTCCCAATATTTCTGATAGCACAAAGACACACCAATGGAAGGTATAGGTAGATAGATAGATAGACAGACAGACAGACAGACAGACAGACAGATAGATACATACATACATACATACATACATACATAGATAGATAGACAGACAGACAGACAGACAGACAGACAGACAGACAGATAGATACATAGATAGATAGATAGATAGATAGATAGATAGATAGATAGATGTGTGTCTGTGTGTGTATTTGATTAAATCATAAATCAAATTACTGTGGTATACTTTCATCTTTTATGGGCTATCTTTAAGGAACACAACTCCTTCCAAGCAGCCAGGGCAATGGTAGAAAACTCTGACCATTAAGGCTGAACATGTGACCCTACGTCTGCCTTGAAGCAACCTTTCAATCTTACTTGCACACCCTGATTGATCCGATGTTACACCGCCTCCGTTCTATTTCTTTTTCATTTTTTTCTTATTTCTTTAAGGTTCTGGCCACTGAGGCCAGGGCTTTCCAGCTGAGCTGCATTTTAAGCCCTTTAAAAATGATTTTTAACTGGAGACAGCTTCTTGCTGACTGGCTAAGTTCCTCAGGGTGCACTGAAACCTGAGATCCTCCTACCTCAGCCTCTCCAAACAGTGCAATTACAGACATTTTTTTTTTTCTTATATAATCTGCGAGGGATTTCTGCCTGGGTGTTTTCCAATGTTTCCTCATTGAGCTTCAATAGAGAAATCAAGCCCATGCAAAGATTTCATGTAGAGTGAAAACATCCCATCACGCCTGCTGTGAACCTAGGAAAGGTACTAGACACCTGGGTTTCTAGAAATTCACGGTGAAGAAGTTAAAAGCCCAGATTATGCGGGTTTCTTAGGGGCAAACAACAGTTTGCTATTTGAAGGTGCCAGCTGCACAGCTAAGAGAACTCCGGGTTCACACGACCCTTCAGGGCATAAGCGGATCACTGTAAATTAGAGTGTGGTCCTTTCCGTGCGCTGAGCAAATGCCTGAAGGCAAACAGTGGCAAGAAATAAACGCAGCCTGCGTCATAGCCCAAAGGTCTGTAACAGCCAACTTCTGGCCAATGTTGGACCGTTTGTTAGTGAAAGCGGTCAACCAAAAGCTTTGCGAGAGCAGCTGGTCGAGGCAGAAGCAGTGTGGGGTGGGAACGGTGTTGTGCTGCACGTGCGAGGTCATGTGGCCAGAGGCACCCCAGGCTCAAGTTGGAAAGAGTCACTCTGAGGCAGGATACCTCAGAGTGGACAGGGTCATTACTCTGCCTCCCTGGAGAAGAGAAGGAGGGATCTCATTCTGGAATGCCCTCCCGTGCTCTGTCGTTCACTCATCCAAGCTGAGTCCTGGATGTTGATGCTTCCGCTTCATCTGTCTGCCATGTGCTGAGCGTCCACCACGTACGGGAGATGTCAGGGGCGTGGTTCTCCTAGGCCTGAAGGCGAGGAACCCAAGACAAGCCAATGAGGGAAGAAAGGAAGAGTGGATGGACCAGATCTATAATTGAAAGTTGTCTAATAACTACAATTTTCTACACAGGATAAAAAAAAAATATATAGTAAAAAAAAAAAATTAGAAACGATACAAAATTTCACTAAACTAAATGATAGAAATTCAATAGTGTTTGTTATATTGTCTATTGCTGTCTTCCAATTAGTTGTTCAGATTACCAGATTACCAAATTGGTTAAAACATGCAAAAGAAGAAAAAATTATGCATTAAGTGTTTCTTGTGATAGCCTGCTAGAAATCAACAGCGCAGGCACTCAAGCTATCTATCTTGTGTGTGTGTGTATATATATATATATATAGATAGATAGATAGATAGATAGATATAGAGATAGAGATAGAGATAGAGATAGAGATATAATTTTTCTTCCCTCTTTCTCTTTTCAACCATCCTTCATCCCGATTCTTCCTTCCTGTTGAATAGACCCTTGCCCTCGCACAGTACCTACTGTACCTTTCTGATCCTATTCACTCTTTTACGTTCTTATGCTAGGGACGCAGTACAATGTTTGCACATGAGGGTCTGACTGACTTCACTTATAAGTGTGTTCTCTAGCTGCATCCGCTTATGTATGCAAACCTCAAGTCTATCCTTTTCATCACCGACTAATATTCCATTGTATAAAAATACCACATGTCTTTATGCATGCCTCAGTTGACAGGCATTTGGGTTGTTTCCAAGATTTAGCTATCACAAATGGTGCTGCTACAAACCTAGTGGAGCACGTAAGTTGCTCTGCTGCCTACATTTTTATTTTTGTAGCAGTATTCAAGTCTGCATTGCTTTGCCACTAAGTGAGGACCCCAACATATGTTCATTTGCTTCTTTGTTTATTTATCTATTTTATTTATTTCATTTGAGAATTTCAGAGATGGAATCAAAGGCCTTCCCATTAAGCTGCATTCCCAGTGCTATTTTATTATATTACTTTGTTTTGATTTGTTTTGTCTTTATTGCATTTTACTCAGACAGAATCTTACTAAGATGTCCGCAATGCCGCAAACTTATGGTCCCGCTGCCCTAGCCTCTCAACTAGGTGGGATAGCAGATGTGAGCCCCAGCTGGGCACAGTTTTAAAATATAGGGGAAAATAGCTAGGAAATTGTTAACTTTAATACGATTCTTTTTCAAGGCTGTATCTGCACTACCATTTCAGCATGCAATGAAAAGTATGTTTTTAATGATGGAGTTTTGTATACTTTTTCATATTATCTTTTTGGGTAGATCTTAAAAGTTTCAGGCAGTAAGTAGTCAGTCCCTCTTTCTGCGAAGCATAGTTTTTAGAGGTGCAGAGCTAGTGAGCTCGAAAAAGAGATTCAGACACGAGCGTTCCATAAGAACTGCAGCAAGCCCGCTAGGGGACGTAGCACACCATAGCATTTACTATAAAGAAACGACAGAACAATGAAAGAAATCTTTTTCAGAATGGAGCAAAATTACAATCATATATATTCCTGCATGGAAATGAATATTTAATTCCAGTATAACATTGTTTATTCATCTAATATTATAGTGAAGTGGAATGCATGCACTTCTATAATGCTGCAGATCATATTTTAAAGTTTCTAAACAAGCTCTCCACGTTCTCTAAAATCCGCTCCCCAGTTGCAGTGATGCTAGGGATGAAAGCCCCTTTGGAGTTTGGCTTCTGGTTCCGATTAGGACACAATTTCCAGTTAACTTCCTCCTCTTTGGAAAGAATTTCACACGTTGCCTTCTTTCTGTTCTTCCTACACAGAACAACGCCTAAGATGAAAGGGAAAATTAAAGATGACCTGGCTTTATGAGTATTTTATTGAATAACACTCTCAGTCGTTTGCCCCATTTTCTTTTTACCATAATCAGGAATTCTTCCCTGAGCGTCTTCATTTGCAAGGTGCTTATTGAGGTATTAAATTTATGGCTTGTAATGAAACATGATAATTCACTTTCAACATCACAATCACACTTCCAAAGACCTGGAGGCCTCCCACGAAAACCCACCTATTAAAGCTTTCACTGTCTCAAAACTGTCCCCTGGGGTCCAAATCTTTTCACAAATCGACTTTTACAGGATCATTCCAAATCCAATCCACCACATGAGCCAACTTTCTTTCTTTTTTGGGAACCAGGGATTGAACTCAGGCCCTTGTGCTTGCCAGGCAAGTGCTTATACTCCTGAGCTATCTCCCCAGCCCTTGAGCCAACTGTCTTATGGAAATTCTGCTGGTACTTTCATCCGTTGCAAAGCGAACTGAATAAGAACTCAGTTAAATTTCTGCATAAGGTCGATATTGAACCTAACCGCGATGACTTGTGTCTGCATGTTTGTTCCAAAGACTTGGTGGCCAGAGGATTTTCCAGGGTCTAAACCTAGAGGGAAGTGATTTGTAGTGAAATTCTGGGATTAAGGATGGGGATAGTGCGATTAGTCCGCTGATTGGATTGGCACCATCCTACTCCCAGCAGGCTGGATAAGATGAAGGAGGCAGGAAGAGGCTTATCTTCCTCTTTTCCTCTCGCTGTCTTTGCTGCCTTCTATGGCTCTGAAGCGCTATCCTTCTGCCATGTGCCCACCAGCCCTGCAGCTGGGAAATTAGGGACTGAAACCTCTAGAAATTGTGAGCTCACTAACCCTTGCCCCCTTGTAATGGTGGGTGCGACGTAGTTCATCTGAACACAGAGAAAAGGAAATAAACTACTAACCACTGAGTTTTATTTAGTTCTTATGTGGTTTGGTCTATAAGCAACATGATGGAAAGAGGTAGATTTATGAACCAAGGGACCACTGTGGCTGCCACTGTATGTGTCTTTGCTTACTATGTTATAATTTTCTAATCACCGCCTCGTATTCTTACTTTTCTTAAAAAAAGTATTCATTGGGCTCCATGTAGAGGGCAGGGTAGCTTGGCATATTTGACTGCTCTGAAGGGAATTTGATTGGATAACATGAGTCGGTAAACACGTGCCCTTTCCAATTATTTTACTGGTCAGGTAACTGGACGTTGCCTTTGACCTCAGTGAAAACGTCCTTAGTCTGGTCATAGGTTGGGATTCCAAAGGCGCATAAATATCCAAACTAATGAATCAGGGAGACGCTATCACTGGGCCAGTTGTAGCAAGTTATCTATCCCAGGATTGCGTACCATTCACGAATTGAGGATGCTGTTCACGGTGTGTTTTAAGGCCCTCAGGACATCTGGAGAAGAGTTCAGCAATGTACATGGACATATCTGCTGCATCTACAAGCACCCCGCTGCACCAATAACGTATACCACCCTAAGGAAAACCTCAGGCCAGCCCCAAGCAGACTGTTCTAGCTGCTTCACTGAGGACACATAACACCTGGTGATATGCCTGAATAATAACCCGTCTTGACTTACTTCTTCCTTTACAGTTTACAAGGTGCTTTGACGACACATATGGGTGAGCATATGTCGCTTTTTCTCTCTAACAATATTCCCCTCAAATATTCCACACAGCGTCAGACTGTGGGGTAGAGCACAGAAGTCTATCTGTGGTGAGAGACCTTATTCCACTGAGTTCTCACAGTCTCTGGCAGCAGGTATTAGCAATAAAAAACAAAATCCCCTTTGGAGCCTTCAGGGAAGCCAATGAGTCAGTACACACAAGGAAACTTCTCAGTGTCTTAAAGCACGGTGATTTCTTCCAAGTTCAGCTTGAATTTTTTTTCTCACTCTGGCACTCAACACAAGATCTTGAGTCCTAGTTTTGGACATTTTCATGGTGGTAATCTACACCAGTGAGTGTGATCCACCGTGAAAAAAAACAGTTATCGTCCCAAATAGAGATTTGGCATTTTTCATTGAATTCTGTCGGTTCAGACTGCCAAAATTGGTTTGCAAACTGATGAGTCATGGTAACGGAGTATCTCTGGGGATTTATTGCACAGGGAGGTGGATTCTGGAAGCACACGTATGCTTTGATGTCCAGATGGAAGCAGGCGACTCGCTGGTGTTTGACCATCGATCCGAATGGAAGGGTTATTTTCTCATATCCTATCGTGATTGAGTCCACGCCTTCGGCCTATGTTGCTTCAGGTGGCAGTCTACGAGAGCTCAACAGGACTTTGGCCTAAAGAGCTGGAAAGGGACAGGTACCCTTTGATGTAGCGCCAGGGGCTGGGCTCCCCTTGATGCATCGTTGCCACATAGTGCTGGCGTTTGGCAGAAACCCAATTACAGTAGCCGTGTGAGCCAGCCAATGTCTCTTGGTGGTTTTGCAAAAACAAACTAATCTTGCACTATTTTAAGTCTTGGTAAGAGTGGGGTGCTGCTAGAAATTACCTTAGAAGCAACTTACATCGCAATCAGAAGCCCCCGTGTAGGCTGAGCTGGTATCTAGTTGTGATGCAAATCTTTGTCAACGTGGACATGGTCACCAATCACAACTTGCACCTTTTACATCCTGTCCACGGGGTGAGGGGATACCCTTGTGAGCCGTCTTGGCAATTTCTCAATCCTTTTCACATAGAGATTCCTGTTAGAGTGTACTCAGGATGGCATATCCTATCAATCCTATCATCTACAAACTATTTCTCATTAAATGCAATATCCTCTGCCAACGGACAAAGGAAATACTGCTGCAGCTCAAAAGACCCCATGGCAAACACTGGCCCACCTCGTAATTCGAGTTACAGACCACCCAAACCAAGCACTAGGCATGGAAATCACTTGGGCTGGTCTCCGCCTTAATCTGATTGTGAACATGCCAAGCGACATCTTATTTTGCAGAACTATATAACCTATACAAAGTGGCAAAAGGAAATTGCATTTTTATGTTACGCCCCTGTGTGGTATAGTCTCTAATGGATCAACAGACTGGGTAAGGGGACAGTGTATCCAGCAGAATGATAGGGAGATGCTGGCCTCCATTGTCAGAGATGGGAAAGGTTAGAAGTTTTTAAATTGACATTCCTAGGCTGTAGTGTGTGCTTCAAATCACATAAAGCAGAAACCCGGGATTCTAGCGAATTTGGGCTTGCATTTTGGTTTCCGTGCTGATATGAACCAAGACAGGGCTTAGTAGTGACAAACTGCTGCATACTGAACACAATGCACCTTCCAGATTTTTGGAGAAGATTTCCAAGACTTTTAGCCTCCACTATCCTTCCCCCCGTGGTCCTCACTGGTAGAATGAGATAGTCATGCACCACAGGGCTGCCGCTCACTGACGGAAAGAGAAAAAGATATGAGCAGCAACTTTGCAACGTGCTGGATTTCTAACGGATGCTCAGTGCTGTGCCTTGCGGTCCTCACGCTACACAGTGTTTTCGCAGCGTGCCAGTGATTGCTAGGACACTTGCCTCAGCCTATACGGATTCCGTATTTACAAATGAAATTATGAATCGCTGGATACCAAAGGCCATCTTGCACTCTTCTCTATAGGTCTACACTGAAGGATCTAGCATTTAATGGGTGTCCTTTGAAATAAAATAAAAGATTAATGCTCTGCATTTATAGGGATACATCTCAATATCTTAGGGCATTAAGCTCCATAAAATTGATCTGGTAGTAATATTCCTTCATGAGACAGAAAACAATGCATTAATTTTTTAAAAACAATATTTTCTCAGGAGCTCCTCCATGTGAGGTTATTATGTGGTAAGTAGCATCAGAAATGCATCTCACAAACCCACATCCCAGACTCAGAAGGACAATATCTAAAGGCCACTGAGGACACCTGAATGTCCCCCTCTAAGCCTCCTCTCTTCTTTCTGCTCACTCCTGTCATCACATGGTATAGTTTGTGCCTAGATGTTCTTCCAAAGCCTTGCACACTCAAACGGGGAGACTTTAATCATGGGCTGGAAACAGGGCACGTGAATTTGTATTTTGTGCAGGGTCTCTGTAGTTCTTGATACATTGTCTCAACTTAGCTTCATGACTCAGCGGCCCGGTTCCTTGTTGGTGGGAGTCCCGCCCTGGGGTACAATTGGTGAGATCCTGTAGACCCTGTACTAAACACATAAAAAAAATAGTGAATTAAGAGCCGGGCACGTTGGCTCATGCCTGTAATCCCAGCACTCGGGAGGCTGAGGCAGGAGGATTGGTGTGAGTTCGAGACCAGCCTGGGCTACAACTGCATAGGGAGACCCTGTCTCAAAAAGAAAAAAAAAAAAAAAACCTGATATCGTCAATCTACAAAGAGAAAATGCTTGTGTTTGATCACAGTTTTGGAAGTTCGTATTCATTCCTGGATGTATTCATTCCTTTCCATTTTCTGGTAGGGAACTGTCTTAGTTACTTTTTACTCCTTTCTGGGACAAATACCCGACACTCAAAATGAAGGAAGGAAAGGTTTATTAGCTCACAGTTTGTGGAGGTTTCAGTCCAGATTCGGCTGGCCCACATAATCCCATTGGTCTCACATTCCAAAAGACAGGGGCTCTACAAAGCAGCCACTCAGTCTGTGACAGCGGAGAAAACAGTTGAGGTTTCTTGGAAGAGCCGTAAGAGAAACATGGCACCATTTCCACACTTTGGAGGCCGATCTTCACAATCTGGAAATTTGATGGCAAAAAACAAGGATTCATATTTCTCCGTCACACAGGAGACTAGACAGTTGATTAACCAGCTCACGCCTCCTGCCTTCCTGAGCTTCTGGCCAGGGAAGTAATGGCATGCGATGTCAAACCCACTGGTACATAAAACACAGACTAGAGGTCTCCAAGCTTGGGAAGGGTTCAAGTTCTTAGTGTTGCTGATGCTTTCTAAGTCTACAGAGAGAATCCCAGTGATTAGACAATTGTGTGAAACATCCTAGCCAACGTAGGAGACGGGACCTGACCTTTCCTGACCTTACCTTACCTTTCCCTTCCGTTCCTTTCCTTTCCTTTCCTTTCCTCTCTTCTCCTCTCTCCTCTCCTCTCCTTTCCTCTCTCTCCTCTCCTCTGCTCTCCTATTTTTCGTTTCTTCCCTTTGTTCCTTTCTTCCTTCCTCTCTTATTCCTTCTCTTCTGTTCTCTCTCTGTGTGGCTCTCACTCCTCCTCTTTCTCCCTTCCTTCTCCGACCTGAATACTGTGGATCAACTTGTCTTTCTTAGTGAAATTGCATCGCAGTTTATTTCCCCAGCTATTCACCTGTTTAATTGTGTGCCGTTCTTCTGGAGGTGTGCATCTTAGTGTCCTTTTCACCTTTTCTAAAACATTACTGACCAATGATTGGAGCCAGCCTAGTTCCACAGAAGCCGAGGTTACTTGGTCCTGCTTAATGCGAAGAAGCTCGCTAGCTCTTAGTCATCTCAGCAGCGTGTAAATGTGGGACAGAAAATTATTATCGCCTGCTGAAGGGGACTCCTGGAGCTATTTTAGGCCTTTTTCAGTTCCTAGACTGAATTACTCTTGGTTATTCTTTGAATTTTATGAGCTAGTTCTCTTTCTTTCCATCATTTCCTTTTTTCTCTCAAATTCATTATTGATAGCCAATAATTTAAAACTAAAAGACTTGCAGACCATTCTGCTCTGGAGTATTCCGTTTCTTCCTGGAACATTGCATTTCACTCTGGAATATTCCATTTTCTTCCAGTATATCTATTTTCTTCCTGATGCAATCATAGCAGGAACTCGGGGAACACAGACTATAGATGCACAAGCGTGGAACGCTGCTCCCTCTCTGTATGTGTCCAGTGACCTTCAAAGTCTTTATGAAGAAATGACATTGCAGACACACTCAGAAGGACGATGCATAAACACACAGCGACAATGAGAATAGAAAGACCTCAGTATAAACCTGCTCAGACCACATCTGAACCTCAGACCCGCAGCCTACTAAGTCTATGAAAAAATATATTCTGTGGTGAAGTGCCCTCTAGGATATGGCACTGCAGAAGCCATAACAAACACATAGAGTAACCATGGAAATTATAATCACGGAAGAAGTGTTATTAACGTATTAGAAGAGCTGCATTACGAAACATGTCTGAGAAGTGAAGTTGCTTTTCTGCTTCCTTCATGGACCTCATTACTGGTGATGTCATCCAGCCTAGGCCTTCCTGCAGAAAGAATAAAGACTCAGGCATCACACCAGTGCTAGTGTAGAAAGGTCCCAGGCGCTTAAGACCTCTAAGCCAAATTGATAATAATTCTCCACAAATCACGCCCATACGCATCAGCTTTTTGTCACTATCTTATAACTGAGACCCAAAACCCAACAAGTACAGCTTAGAAGAGGATGATTTGGTCCACGGTTTGCAATTGGCCTCATACAGGATTGGTGGCTGCAAAGCAGAAAGTCCCAGCCGAAGGGCATATGCAGGGCACCTTGCCATCCCCTGATAGCCAGGAAGCAGAGATAGACGAGAGAGGAGGCTGGGAACGCGCCCTTCCCAGTTTAAGCGTTCAGCAATCTGTCCCTTTCAGCCAAACCCGACCTTGAGCATGAGATGCTTGTGGGACGTTGTAGGCTTTGCGCTCCTTTTCCGCTTTCCTAAAGAATTTTCTTCTATTAGGAGGAAGCGGTATGTCTTCTCCTGTTTTCATAGGAATACAGAGCCTCCGGATAAGAATATGTCTAGGTGCTTTTAAGGACAGGTGCATCTCAGGGCCGAAAATCTGAGGGGAAAGGAAGTAGGTTTGGCCCTGAGGAGGCCCTTCGAGGTGCTGTGCCACTGCTGGGGCAATCGCTTGAGCACCAGTCATGAGGGTAAGCGATAGATCAGCCATGACGCTCAGAGGCAGAGGAGTGTGAAGACGGACAGGGAAGAGGCGCATGGCCAACGACAGAGGGCAAAGGGAGAAGAAGGCATTTGCTGAGGTCCCTGCTGCCTTCTGTGTGACCCTGGTGAACTTTCACTTACGGCTTAGGCTGTTGGGTTTTTTGTTTCGTTTTGTTTTGTCTTGTCTGAGGATTCACATTATCTGCCGCAGAAGCCAGAAGGAGCCCAGGATTTTAGGACTGGAAGCATAATGTTCTACCTCTGTCTTAGCTAATTTTCTCTTGTGGCTGAGAGAAAATACCCAACATCCAAAGTTCAGGAAGGAAAGGTTGATTTAGTTCACGGCTTGTGGAGGTTTCAGTCTGTAACCAGCTGCCTC
The DNA here is from genome assembly GCA_004027025.1 of Myocastor coypus. Classification (NCBI taxonomy): domain Eukaryota; kingdom Metazoa; phylum Chordata; class Mammalia; order Rodentia; family Myocastoridae; genus Myocastor; species Myocastor coypus. The sequence continues at coordinate 7,173 of PVJA010040199.1, read as the reverse complement.
CAAGACAGTGGGGCTCAGGACAGGGTCAGCCCTTCAAGGTGACAGAGGTCAGCAAAAGCAGCAATAGTCCCAGAAGGGGAAGCCAGCCTCTTTCCCTCCCTTACACTGCACACAAGCTGTTGGCCCTCACCACCTGGCTTCCTCTCCCACCAGCTCAGGATGTTTACAAAGTGAGGTCCCTGGTCCCTTATGGAGTCACTTAGGTAAGGGTCTAAGCTTTTCCAATGTCAAGTTGACACAGTGTATCCACCCCAAAGCAGCCCACCTAGAAGTAAATGGTCTGCTCTCATGGCGAGCGAAGAAGAATGAGAAGTTGGTGGTGCCGAGATCAGAACCCCTTGTTGCGGAGCCCTGAGCGTGGAAGCTCAAGATTCACCGACACGTGTATCATCCGGGTGAATGCCGTCAATAGGGAGATCCTTTATGAAATCTGAGGAGCCAGTCTTGGAATAGCTACCCTTGACCACACACCTGGTCTCATCATCCAGACATACAACTCAGGTTAGCGGGACTCTCTCATTTGCAGGGGTGAGGTGGTAGATTGGTGAGCAGATGCAGTCAGGAGGCCTTGTGGAGCACACAGCTCGCCCTTCCTGCACACTGACGCTGCCTTGGGAATGCCATGACTCCTGGGAGCTGTGCAAAAAGCGGTCGCGGAAATACTGCGCGCACAAACGGTGTGCAAAAGCCTCCCCATTATAGCTTCGTTCATAAGAGCAGGAACTAAGCCCCGGCTTTGCCACCTTCTGTAAAGGAGCTTTAACGACTCTGGAAAGAATAAGCAAGAGGTCTACAGAAGATGATTTAAGGTGCTAATTTCCATGTCCAGGTAGATTAAAGGATGGGCTGATGAGCACAGATTAAACAATGACTGAGCAAGACAGATTTGCAGTGCATGATCTTTTACACAGTGAAACTTACCTTTTACTTGGCTTCCTAAATGCAATGAAAATGACCCAAGGAAACATGACTAATGGAAATTTTAATTCTAAAAAGAAGGGACCGTACTTCTCAAGCACAAACGATGGGGCAAAGGAGAAGACAGTAGCCGCCAAACGGTAGTGCACCCCAGAAGGAAAATGTTACCCTGCACCTACTAATACTGTCCATTCAAGTGTCTAGGACAAAACACAGCACTGGGTCCAGGTGGGCCTGAAGATCACAAGGCCCCGACAAGTGTTGCTCTTATGGTTTATGTCTAGTTGTCCCTCCAAAGCCTCATGCAGTCATGGGGCGGGGATTTCTAGAGTTTGAGCCTTGACTCTTGAGTCGCTGCGATCATGTGTTTTAGTACTGATGACATTATGGCTGCAAGTACAGCTGGGAATTATAGGCGTGGCCTGAGGCAGACAGGCTGAGGCAGAGAGCCTGATGTAATTTAAAGAGAGACAGAGGGACAGCCTAGAGCTGTTACTCTCTGCTCCCCTGTTTGGCTGGTTGCCTCTGGCGCCCTTGTTGCTGTTCCACCACCATGAACTGGATGCTCTCTGCTCTGTTCCACTCAGCCTTGGGCCAGCCGAATATGGGCTGAGACCTCCACAAACTGTCAGCTATATAAACCTTCCCTTCCTTTATTTTGTGTGTCGGGCATTTGTCCCAGCAACGAGTAAAGAGTAACTAAGACAGTTGCCCACTGAGGAAGAATCTGCAGGTTAATCATGAGACGGGTGGGAGAGGCTGAGCCTGAGCCTCTTCCCCAGCTGAGGAGTTTTGTCAAGCCTGTTGGCACAAGAGACTTACAGAAGCTGCCGTGTATTGCATCCAAGAAAGAGTTGGTGCCACCTAGTACAGCCCAACTTCTCATTTCTCCTCTTTGTACCTCAGAGGCCTCAGAATTGTCCACAGAGAAAAGCCACAACACGTTGTGGAACACCTCGCTTGTCTTCGGTTGGCTTCACTTTCTGTGTGCACTAGATCACGCAGGCAGAAAGCCCAGTAAGAGTTCTCACAACATATTTGTACTCCCAAAGTGGAAAGAGACCAAAGCAAACATAAGACTCCTTCCATGGGGATGAGCAGAAAGCAGAGCTGGCTGTGTGTGGCTTTTCAGGATCCGTCAGAGATCTTCTCCAGAGCACGGTGGTGGGGCTGAAGCGATTAGGAAATAAAAGCAATCGTAGAAAGCAAGGAAATGATGGAAAGAAGGAAGGCTTGTCAGGAAATGGGCTCTGAATATTTAACGCCGCAATCAGAGCAGGGACGTGCACTTTCAGTGATTGAGGAGAGAAGACTTCGCAGATGAAATCTAGAGTACCTCATCCCTCAGACTTTTTTTTTTTTTCTTTTTTTTACAAATAGACATGACATTGATGAGGAGAAAGACAGGGGAAATTCTCTTACAATGAGGCGAAAGACAGCCTATTTTAAAAAGTACCAGAACTAAAAGTCTGAAAAAGGAGCTGCCGGAATGGAAAAATTAAATACATCCATGTATGCTGGTTTTTGTTTTGTTTTGTTTTGTTTTGTTTTTTTAATGAGCATTAAAACGAATCGAAAATCTCTCTGGTAGTTGGTAATCTTGCCTAAGATTGCATAAAAGGAAAAAAAAAATCAAATTCCCTCTTTGGGGAAGTAATTTGAACACACACTAATGGAATAAATAAAATTATGAGAACTAAAAATTATGATAAAAGATTCAATATTCACTGAAGGCGACACACAATGGGGCAAGCTAGAGAGCAGGCGGATAGACTGTACCTCACTAAAGAGAACACAGCTGGGCGTCTGACCCTGAAGCATGCCCTCAATGAGCCGGACAGGGCTAAACTATAGACCGGAGCGGCCTCTGAAGGCAAGCAAGCAGCTGAGCAACTGCGGACCAAAGGTCTGCACTCCAAGTTGCCTGGAATTCTGGGTGAAAAAAAAAATCCAAGCATCTTCCTCTCCAGAGAGTCTCATCCGCTTAGATCCCAGAGCCAGGGGAGGGAAACCATCAGAGAAGGAATGTGTATGATAAATGGCAAGCGCTGGGATTATATGTAGGCACCATCATACCCAGACTCAGTGGCCTGCTCAGTGCCCCCGGGGGTGGAGCCAGCTTGGCATGTGGTGCCGGATATCAAATCCTGGTCCCTGCGCTTGCTTCAGCAGATGATTAGTGCACTGAGCTCTCTTGCTGGACCCTTTGATTTTATCTGATTCTACTGTCTGTTTGTCTTTATTTCACACTTTCTTTCTTTCTTTCTTTCTTTCTTTCTTTCTTTCTTTCTTTCTTTCTTTCTTTCTTTCTTTCTTTCTTTCTTTTCCGACCAGGACTCAAACTCAGGATCTTGCTCTTGTCAGGCAGGTGCTTAAATCAATGAATTATATCCCTGATTTATTTCACCTAATTCCTGTTGCTATACCATCTACATACCTTTTTTTTCTTTTTCCTTTATTTTTTTATGATACATATTATTATCTTCATAGTAGTTGTTTAGCATACAAGACACAGACGTGATAACTTTTCTAAACACTACTGGTACAAATATTTCTTGTCATTGAACTAACAAACAGTAGTTGTGTGTGTAGTCTGATAGTCCATAATAGTAGTGGGTTATCATCAGAGCTTACAAAGTTGGAAGCTGCTGACTTGAGCATTTTACAGCTCAGCTTATTAATATGGCTTTACTTTTTATACCTCGTGATGAGACTTTTCTGCTGGATACTTAAGACCAAGTTAAAGCAAGACCTATATAACTAAAAGTGGTAACTTTTGTGTCTGATGAGCTCAGTCAAGTCCCCCCAGGATTTACCCTGAAACCATAGACAGCGTTTTGTAGAACTTTTGCCAGTGTCAGCCATCTGGACGAGTCACAGCCATTGCTTGACACAGTGTGGTCTCTATGAATGCCTGAGAGAACGTTTTCTCTCTAGGTGACTCTCCTTAGGCACACTATACACCATTGATTTCTTTCCTCTGTGGCCCCATAATCTCCTTGAACAGAAAATCTGGGACACCACAGAGTTATAGGCTGTTACAGTCCAGGTTCTCTTGTGTTCTGAGTCCTCACTGACCTTGAAGGGCTAGGGCGGAAATACTGGCTATGCTTGTAGCCCTTCTTTTTCTATAAATCTTTGGTGTGCAAACTTAGCTTATTTTCCCTCCAGAAGAGAAGCTTAATAATACTATGGCCTTATAATATAGGCACTTGAGGCACTTTGAGCTTAACATCAGTGTTTCTGAATATCAAACGCCTCAACTATTGTGGCATTTGTCTGTCTAGGATTCACTGAGTCATTTTTACGCCTTCTGAATCTCTGCTTTTTCAACACAGAAAATGTAGTTACTGTAAGTTTCCAACATTTTTGGGTTTTGTTGTTGTTGTTGTTGTTGTTTTGCGAATTCTCACTTGTGCTGATTAGTGTCTACCACTGAATTATCATTTTGTTAGTTTTTGTTGCTGGATATTTTCTTATAATCTATCTTGTGCATGGACGTGGACAAAAGATAAATAGGATTTCTGTGGTTTAAAGTCCACCATTATCACCAACGTCTGCCCATCTAGCTCTATTTCAACTTTCAATTTTGAAATAATCATCTGGATAATAGTAAGGAAATATTTGAAAGTATTTGCTCCTATAACTTACTTTAATGTTTGCCAGGAAGTACTCACGCAGATCTGGCAGATCTGCTGTTCCTATATATTTACGCCCCAAGAGGCATTGGATAACTGAAAAAAAAAAAAAAAAAGAGCTAGTTTAAAATTTAATTATTAGCAGAATTAGTTCTTTGAGGGGGAATTATTTATTGGGATTCAGATGCTGATTCCTTCATCCAGTGTGCCCGGCAGTCAGTAAACATCTTTGACATTTAGCATCTTGGAGGCCTTCTTGGACTCACAGAACAACGTTGCTAAAATTCAATAATTTGAGGGTAGGATGGTGATCATTAAACATAAATTTAATTTAATCTGGAGATAAAGAACAGCTGAACACAATAATTGGGCATTATTAGAATTTGAAAGGACAGACGGTGTGTGTTTAAATTACCCAGAGGGTCTTAGAAGAAGTATTAAAATTCTTTTATAGGCGCTAGGAGCAAAATCTTATTCAGAAACTGTCCTTTTTTGGTTGGCTTGTCTGGTGGGCAAGGACCGAATTCCATTTATTTCCTGAGACCCTGGGAAACCATTCTGCTCGCATCCCCATGAAAATGCATTGTTTTATTGATTCATGTCCCAACGCTTGCATTCTGGGGTGATTTGTTTCTCTGCGCTCGGCAGTAACCGGGTGGCAATGCGGGTAAAGGAAAAAAGACAGCTCGTGAAGGTCTGACTTCTGAGGTCCCAGAGATCTGCCCCCTCCCTCCGCCCCCCGCCGCCACCACCATGTTTCCCCCACCCCCAACCTTTTGGGCTTTGTGGGTTTTGAAGCTGTTTTGGAGGCGCTGGAGGAGCGTCCAGCCACCCTCCTGAGCCATCTCGGCTCCCCTGAGCATTTCTCCCCGCCTCCTACTCGATCTCTCTCCTCTTCCTCCTCCCGTCGCACTGACAATTTTGATTTATAACCTATCTCTGCTGACCTTCTCTTTACCTTGAACTCGTAATGTATTTTCCTCTGCACTCTTATTACCCATGCCTCTGCAGCCGGCTTATTTATTTCTCAGTCCTGAACACAGCCAGCAGGTCCCTGGTAATTTAAGCCTTCAGGCTTGTTATTCGCACTTCTTACCACGACTTTATTTCTTTTCTTTTCTCTTCTTTCTTTCTTTCTTCCTTCCTTTCTTTCTTTCTTTCTTTCTTTCTTTTATTTTTTTGTCTGTGTGTTTCATATTTTGTTCCTAGAACAAAACGATTTCCCAGGCTCCCTGACTCCCTGAGCACCGACCCTGCCCACACTGTCTGTGCCACCTGCGCCCATCTGCCTCTCTGGAAGTTTGTGGCCACCACGATCCTGCCGGGGATTTTTCCTGCGTCCCATTTCCCACACTAATCAGCTCGCAGTTGCTGCTTTGCCTCTGGGGTGTTATCTTCCTTGACCGATTCTTATCACTTCCACGAGGTCCACATGGAGCTATATGCCTGCACTTGGGGGGAGGAGAGGTTTCAAGCAGCCATCCCTGACACACTGTGTGTCACAATGCAAAACGTGATTCTGCACAGAACGAAATAGTGCCCCTCATGACCGGATGCTGTCTTGGCTAGTAAATTCTCTGGAGAATTGGAATAGAGTTTCCATCTTCTTTTGCTTCACGCTTCTCTCACGTAGCAATAAGAAAGAGCCCTTATCCTACCACCAAGAGGACAGACATGGATAAACAGTGGTGAGGGAACGCGCAGGGGTTCTCCTGCGCGGCTGCAGGGACTGCATACGAGTACAGTCACTGCCGCAGGCAGTACAGAAATGCCACACCGACAAAGCAGAAGATTCCGCCTGACCTCGCTGTCGGTTGCTTGGTCTCTACCGCAAAGCCTTGGACGCGGCTATCGGCAGATAAAGGAAGACAGAGCGATCGGCAGTGTGCGCACGGTGGACTCCGAATCGCACCTCAGTTGGATGAATGCGAATCCTCTGTAGCAGAAGGGACACAGTTGGAGAGCAAAAGGCCGAGCGAACTCCTTCAGGGTCTGCAAGTCCAATAAGACGCACGCATTCTCTTCTAGCACAAGCCAATATATACAATGACTGATATTTAAAAGCAAAATGAAAGACAGATGATAGCATACATGAAAGTCCACTCTATGGAAGTCATAAGCATTCTGCGCATGAAGACAGGTGCGACAGGAGGACAACGAAGTAAGATTCCTGAGGATGTGAGATTTACATTTACATTTACCTGGGATGAGTGTAATTATTCTATTTCGCAACTATACGGTTGTAAGAAAAAAACTTGTAATAGACGGTATGTGATAGACACGCTTTCGTGCCTGTGTTTCTTATGGCTCAACTCGCAGCCCCTAGGCTACAGGAACAGCGAGGTGTCTATGGAAAGATGAATGATAAAAAACATACGGGACTACGTTTGCGGGGAGGAGCGTCATTCAGCCACCAAAAAGGATCGTCATGGCACCTAGAGGAAAACGGATGGAAATGGAGACCGCTGGGCCCAGCAGCATGAGCCGGACTCTAAGAATTAAACATCGCTGGGTTTGTGTGAGATGAGGAAGCTGAGGAGGAGAGAGAGAGGAGGGAGGAGGGAGGGAGGGAAGAAGGAGGGACAGAGGGGAGAGGGAGGGGGACGGGGAGGAGGAG
>PVJA010040198.1:0-10769 GCA_004027025.1 Myocastor coypus | reverse complement strand
AGAAGTATCTCATGATCTAGTATTTTTTTTTTCACAAAGAAACTGAAAATAGTATTTTGTAACATATTTAACTCATGTTAATCACAGTTTTATTCACACAAGGCTAAAGCAGTGTGTGGTTACTGTCTTCCTGCGGAGACAAAATACCCAACACCTCAAGCAAGAGGAGGAAAGGGTCACTTCAGCTCACAGTTTGTACACCTTTCAGTCCAGACTCAGCTGGTCCAAGGCAGGGTGGCCTGGCAGAGGGGCATCGCAGAGGAGAAACAGCCCATGGCAAAGCAGGAGAGGCAGAAGGCAGCCAGCAATAAAGTGGCAAGTAGCAAGCAATGACAGCAGCAACCTTCTCTCTGTCCCTTGGAGTCTATCTAGGCTACCTGCCCCTAGGATATGCAGCACTCACACACAAAAGAGCTTCTCCATTATCCATTCCCAGAAGGATGCCAGGCCACTCAGTGGACTAATTAGTAGTCATGTGCTCTTCATCCCAGTGTCACCACACTAGATTGAGCCACCTCTGAAAAACCCTACTTTTGACCACATGAGGCCGTGGATATCTATGCACAAACAGTAACAGGCAGAAACAGCTACAATGTCCATGGATGGATGACCACAGAAACCACATGTGGCCAGGCAGACAATGGGATAGTATTCCACCACAAGAGGGAAGGACATTCATTCTGACACATGGTAGAACATGAGTGGACAGAGGGGTTTATGCGAAGAGGAGTAAGTCAGCCACAACAGGCCCATTCCTGGGTGATTCCACTTCTGCGATGTCTCTAGAAGAATGATGCTCCATACAGTCAGTGTTTTAATGAGGCTCTCTGCCCAGGTTGTCGCTGCCTGAGACGCTTTTGGGCTTGGCGATCTAGAGAAGAAAAAAAAAAAAAAGTAAAGAACAATGACAAAAATGCCTCAGAATCTTGAAAAGAAAGGAGAAAAGAGAATATAAAGTGAGTCTGCCTTGGAGAGCGTGCAGGGAAGTTATTTGCAAAAGCTTCTGACCTGCCCCACCTGTCCCATGCCCTTGTTGGTCCTTTGCACTCCTACAATCTGCCCCTTGTGCCCACCACAGTCCCTTGCTCTTTGGGCCATGCCTCTGTGCAGCAGCGCTGTGTGGCACTGGCCTGCCACACCCCTTGTCCATGCTGCACTTCACAGGAGTTGGGGCCTACATGGGCGGCATGTGGCTGCACCTGGAAGGATTTATTTTTGCCACCTTTTGGTAGGAGATTTTCCCACTTGATGTTTTCCTCTTTGTAATTTGGAGCTTCATGCCAAGAGAGCTGGAAATGATAAACTCCAGGGGAGGGCCATATTGTTTTGAGAGCCTTTGTCTGGGTTGCTGTGTCAGTGTGAGGATCTAAGGCCAAAGAATTCACCAGTATTTGTACTAAGGACATCTGAGGTGAATGGTGAAAGTCTGAAGGAGCTTTGGTAAGACCCAAAGTCCCAAGATGATGAGAGATCCTGGTTGGAAATCCAAAAGCTTTGACTTTGCGAGTTACAACAGCCAGGAAGATGCCACTAAGCCTGAGAAAGAAGTGAATGGGAAAGAAATCAATAGGAAAGAAGTATTTGTAGGCTGTGCACAGAAGAAAACAACAGGCTGTATTAAAATGGAAAGTTGAGCAGCCAAAACAGGAAAGAATCAATACCAGGAAGTGAATCTTTACATTTAAGAATATGAATGACACTACTGATGATGAGAAATTAAGAATTTTCTCCTCGTGGATCAGCCCCCAGTGCTGAGGTAATGCTGGAGGATGGAAGAAGCAAAGGGTTTGGTTTGTTTCTCATCTCCTGAAGCAATTAAAGCAGTCATTGAAATGAATGGGCGTCTTGTGGGTTTCAAGCCACTATTTGTTGCCATAGCCCAAAGGAAGGAGGAGAGAAACACTCTCCTAACCAACCACAGCATGCAATGGGTGGCTAGAATGGCAGCACTCCATGCTAATGCCTTTTTAAACCAGTTCCAGCCTGCAGCTGGTGGCTACTTCCTGTCAGCAGTTCCACAGGTCCAGGGAAGAACTCTGCACTGTGCAGCTAACCATTTGGCACAGAGGAGACCTAATACATCCTGGTACCAAGGAGGGAGGCCTCAAGGCTTCCAAGGAATGCCAAATGCTGTACGTCAGTGTGGGGCTCACTTAACTCTTCGCTGCCTGGCTACAACTAGGCCTCTTGTGTCCTCCTTGCTCACAATGCTGAGGCCCTTTGACTATGGATTTTGATGCAATTGGCGCTGCCCAGCAAGCACTGACTGATGACTGCCAGTCTGGAGGTGTTTCCACAGCCTTGTGCTTTGGGCTACAGTTGCTGCTGCTTCTCAAGCTATGGCCCCACACAAGCTTGTCTCCAGCACATGCAGCTCGAACCCTGCCATATAGCCTCTACAGGAGCACCAGCTTGAGGTTTGTGTGCAGGGGCAGGAACCCCTGACTGGCTCTATGCCAGCTTTAGACACCCCAGGAGCAGAAGCAGATATTGGGAGAACATTTGTTCTCAGTAATCTGAATGATGCATGAATGTGGCTGGCAAGATCACCGGCATACTGCTGGAGGCCCTCAACTTGGAGCTGCTGCACATACTTGAGTCCTCTGAATCTCCCTGTTCCAAGGTGGATGAAACTAAGTGGTTCTGCAGGCTCATCACGCCAAGAAAGAAGCTGCCCAGAAGATGAGCATGCTGTTGTCACCTCCTAGACAAGGACAACATGATTCAGAAGCTAAATAATGATCCCGCCTGGAATTAACCTCAAGGTTTGAAGACTTTCGAGTTTGTCATAGGGACCTCAACCCTGGGAAGCACAAGTTGCAAACTGAATAGGTTAAAAAAAAAAATCAATTATGAAGCATCTAGAAGTTTTCAATTATAAATGTATTTTCTGTGGGTTTTGCTATGGACCAGACTTTTTTTTTTTTGTATGAGGGCTTGAACTCAGGATGTTATGCTTTGCTTGCCAGGCAGGCACTTAGGCCACTGAGCTATCTCCCAGCCCTAAAAGCTGATTTTATTTGATGCATCAAGTCTTCAGTTTCTCAACAGAGCTTTAAGTGGGTCAACGTTTCAGATGGAAAGATGAAAAAAGCTGTGGAGGTGTAAAACTAGTGAATGCGCTTTAGCCCCCCTGAACTGTGTGCATTAAAGGACAGTTCACATGCCAGGCCCCACCTCCAGGCACACTGAGATGGTGACTGAGACTGGGCATGGTGACACATACCTGTAATCTCAGTGTTTGGGAGGCTGCAAACAGGAGGATCACTACAAGTCTGATGTATGTAGTGAGACCATGTAGACCCTGAACTAAATACATTAAAAAAGAGTTAAGACAACTTAAAAAAAAAAAAAAACTTATGAAATTGTGTATTTTAGGTATGCTCAGTTTGGCTGAAGATGCTGCTCAGAGGTAGAGCCGAGGCCCTGGGCACCGTCCCTCCTGCTTTTGCTCTTCTCTCCAGTTCTGTCATGAAGTCATGTCCCCTCTGACTCTGTCTTAGTTATTTTGCTCATTACTGAAGCCAAATACCCAATACAGGAAAGTTAAAACAGGAAAATTTATTTTAGTTCACAGTTTTTAGTCCATAGTCAGCTGACTCCAAGGCAGACTGGCATGGCAGAGGAGAAACCATTTCTGGCAGGACAGCCAAGTAAGCAGCAGTGACAGTGGCAGTGGCAGCCCTCCCTTTCCCTTTTATGCCATCCAGGTGACAAACGTTGGGGGTGGTGCCAATCACATCTAGAGGGGGCCTTGCAATTACCCACACCTCCATTATGATAATCCAATTAGCTGACTAGTACCATACACCGTTCATTTCAGTATTACACATCCTCTGTTCAGCCATCCTGGGCTGGAAGCCCACACCTGGGAGCTCATATGAGGTTTAGGGTGGACTTGTAGATACAAGCTGCAACAGACAGCACAATGCTCTTTCAGTTTGGTAGAATGCGAGGGCGGATCTGCCAACGCTCCTTTCCATTTTGATGACCCTGCAAATGGAACTCAAGGGACTGCAAAGTGTTTCCAGAAAACGCACAAGTGCAGAAAAGGGTTATAAAACTCAACCGTAGAACCAGTTCCAGCGTTCATCTATCCAAATGTCACACCTCGGCTTGTTCTTTGGCATGAAAATTAGCAGTGACTAACTCTGTTGTCCATTGCTACATGGAGCAGATGCCGTGTGCGACCCATGTGGTGAACCAGTGCTCTTCTGGGCCGCGCCTAAACTGAGCAGACCGAATGCGATGGCTCTTCTCAGTCTATCTGCGACCCCTGGTTTCTTTGTCCTGCCCCTTGGTGCAGTGTGCAAGGCAGGGGTACAGAATCCAGCCCTATGCTGCTGCTCTCCCTACTGCTCTGTAGTCGGGTCGCTTGTCGTGGTGGATGCCCCACGCTCACCCTTGTGGTGGCTGTGCCGCGTGGAGGGCTCCCCCAAGGTGGGGTAGGCAGCCTGCCACTATGCCGTGGGTCCCCCACTGGGGTGCATGAGCGTGCTCCGGCCTTCTGTCGTGCTCCTGGAGCGCTACGGCTGTCCATCCAGGCGCCAGAGGCTGAGACTCGTTTCTGCATCGCAGAGCCTCTCCTTTGGGCTGCCTGCAGCTCCTGGTGTCGGCCTTGGGGTTCCCCTCTCCCACCCTCCTCCCCCCCCGCCCCCGGACGGAAAGCCTGCTCTGGGTCCAGTCTGTGAGAGCCAAGCCCGCCCTACCCCCATCCCAACAAGGTGGGCTGCGGTCCCCTTGCAGGGCCAGGTGCAGGTCTGCGCGCGTCTTTCTTATTTGCGGGGCGCCGTAAGTGGTGTGGGAGCCGTAGTGGTGAGTTGTGGTTGGCCACAGTCTCTCGGCTCCCTTCAAGGGAACGTCGATCGTTCTCCCGCACCACCCGCGGAGACAAACAGGGGTGGGGTTTGGAGGGGGAGCAGCCCGACCCGTGCGTGGGGTAGGTGGTGGGATCATGGCCCGAGCCGCGGTCGCTTAGAGTGCCTCCCAGTCCGCTACCCGGGCCGCTACGGTCTCCTGGGAGGTTTGCTGCAGCTTCCTGTTGGAGGTGCTGGGCTGGGTGCGACGGCCCTCTGGGAGAAAGATTCCTCTCAGAAGATCCGAGAAAGGGTGTTTCCTTGCAGCGTCCGGTCTCCTTTGTTTCTTTTCGGTGCTACGTGCCATAGCTGCTCTACTTCCTACCCCGCCCTGTGGAGGTGGGTTCCGCTGGTCCCCGTGGTGGGTGCAGAGCGCCTGCCTGTTCTTGGCCTAAAATAGGAACAACAACCAAAAAAAGAAAGGAAGGAAGGAAGGAAGGAAGGAAGGAAGGAAAAAGAAAGAAAGAAAGAAAGAAAGAAAGAAAGAAAGAAAGAAAGAAAGAAAGAAAGAAAGAAAGAAAGAAAGAAAGAAAGAAAGAAACTGGAGCAGATGCTGGGGAGACAAGTGACTCAGCACGGACACCTGTCTGGCCTAAAGGCTATATAGTTTCTGCTTAGCTTCTAGTGTAGAAACACTAAAGACGGCCAAAGCTATCCTGGCGTTGTAGCCCAAATTCAGCTGCTGGTCATTTCCAGTCCAGCTGATGCCATTTCGAATTGGTAGCATTGTTTGTCTTTGAAATGTTTCTCCTATTTGTTGCTATAAATGACAAAGGCAGGAGATACCTGTTTTCCACCAGCATGGTGTCACACTAAACTGGCTTTATGAGGGTGATGACTCCTAGATTCACTGGTCTACATGGCATATCCTCACAGAGCAGTCTCATGTCCCTGCCAGCCAATTAATCATTGGAGGAATTAAAGCTTACTCACCCTAAAGAGTTCCATTCACGTCTCCATGATTTTGTCAGTCAGGAAACCACCAGGTTTCTGGTAGAATGAGACAGAAAATATAATAATCATGGATGAAGTCCATAGGAGGGCTGAGGCACAAAGAGGGGGGGCTGGCTAGAGAAAGAGAGCCTGTTTCTGCAGAAAGAAGGCGCACAGAGAAAGATGAGCGGTGGAATGTGGTGAGGGAGGCCAGCAGGACACAGCTGCCCAGCTTGTAGAAGAATCGGCCAAGGGGAGCTGGGGAGATGGCTCCGAGGCACAAGTGCCTGCTGGGCAAGTGCAAGGTCGTGAGTTTGAACCCCAGTCCCACAAAAAAAAAAAAGAATCCTTCTTCATTTGGGGCCCAGTGGGATGGCTCAGTGGTCTAAAAGCGCCGGCTTGGGAAAGCTTGGGTGGCTTCAGGGACCGAGGTTCGATCTCCGGCACCACATGCTGCGCCAGCCCTGCCCTCAGGGCGGGCTGAGCCGGCCATAAAAATGAGTGAATAGACAAACAAAAGTTCTGAAACAAGAAAAAAAAAAAAAAATTAAATAAATAAAAAAAAGAAGAATCGGTCAAGACCTTAATTCTTTCAAAGCCCATTTTTAAGAAATCTTGCTTTAGCCGGGCGTGGTGGCTCACGCCTGTAATCCCAGCACTCGGGAGGCTGAGGCAGGAGGATCCGTGCGAGTTCGAGACCAGCCTGGGCTACAAAACTGAGCTCAAGGCCAGCCTGAACTGCATAGTGAAACCCTGTCTCAAAAAGGCAAAAAAAAAAAAAAAGAAATCTTGCTTTCTTTCTCCTCTACTCTTGAAAGAAGCCAGGCAGTGAGTCACCTGTCAGAGTTTCCCTGTGGCTCCGCCTGTAGGTACAAGTATGAAGACCTGTGCTGTCTAGGGTGCCACCTGCGATGTCTAGTGTGCCAGCAGAGAGCTAATTGGTCTCCAGAGAACCAACTCCGTCATTTGCTTTGGAATCTCAGTGGAGAAGGTCTTGAGCTGTACCTGTGCCACAGGGAAGCCCTAGTCCTGGTGAGTTTCAGGGTTAGCCAAACAGTTTGTTTTTAACTTCTGAAAATTCAAAAAAAGAGAGAGGAGAGAGAGGAGAGAGAGAGACAGAGAAAGAGACAGAGAGATAGTTTAAACTGAATGTTATTGCCACCAAGAAGAGATCTTAAATATTGTGATTTTGAAATTCTGCTCACAAACATTAGTAAAAGTATGTGGATACACTGGCATTAAAAAAAAAAGTCCTGTGTGGAGAATTTAAATCAATATAGACCTACCAAGGACTGCCATGATAGCTCAGTAGATTAAGAACCTGCTTACGCAAGTATGGGGACCAACGTTCCATCCCCAGCACCATAGGCTACGCTAGCCCCACCCCAGGGCATGCTGAGCTTACCACTGAGTTCGGGTGTAGTGGTGCATGCCTATAATCCTAGTGCTGGGGAGGCTGAAACAGGAAGATCATTACGAGTTCAAGCTATGAAGTAAGACCCTGTACCAAATACATTAAAAAAGAAAGAGAGAAAGAGAGAGCTATCAAAAATGAAGATGAATAGGTCCCTTGTGTAGGTAGAGGAACATGGTGGAGCAGTAAGTGGCAGCAAGAGTCAGTTTCTCTGAGATGCAGAATCCAGACACTAGACAATGTCAACTTGTGAAGAATAAAAGAGGACTAGAAACTGGGAATTAGGAAGGAAGTGACAGGAAAATTGGAAGCCCTAGAGAAGTTGGAGAAATGGTCCACAAACAGAGAAAACAATAAGTCTGTCTCTGTGAGGGGGCCTGCGTCCACAGAAGCAGTCAGGGCTGGAAGATCTATGGGGGGAGCCACTGAAGCTGGAAATTGCTCCTAAGTGGGAAGGCAGCAGCTCCTTCTGTGTCACTGAACCTGCCCCTCAAACTCCACCCCTATAAGAGTCCTCATTGCCTAAGCAGTCAAGTTATCTCAGTCTTGAGCAAAACATCCTGCTTGGACATTGTGGGCTAATAGTCATTCGATAACCCTGTGTCTTGTAACTGTCTGCAAAGGTATAAATAAGCACTCCTACACCTGCTCCTAGGGCCATTTGTCAGTCAGGCAGGGGCCACCACCTGCCCCAACTCTTGTCTTCTTGTCTGTTTTGTTCCTCATTCCTGCCACTGTTTGTCCCCAGAGTATAGCAAGACATTGAGTCACCACATTTGGGGCCTGATAGGTGAATGGTGTAGCAGAGAAGATAGGCAGAAAGAAAAAGGGAAAGAGGCTTTATTTTCTTCTAGGACGGAGGACTGGGAGAGAATGTGGGGAAGGATAAGGAATTTTCTCTCTCAACTAGACAAAGGGAGGCTGAAGCTTTTATGGCCTTTTGCCAGGAGCGAAGCTTGGAGGGGATGTTTAGATATACCTGAGGGAGCTCACTGGGGGTCTTTCCTAAGGCAGCAGGAAGGGTGAGAGTAAATTATGTTCTGGGCTGAGCTGGTGAAGAAGTGGGGAGGTGGTCTTGGGGAAGATGAGCTTTGTTTTAAGGACTTCAGCCATATTAGATGACCACCATGATGATTTTAGCAATTCATGTTTTAGGACCAGACTACCAGTGCCTAAGCAGGATACCTGGTAAGAGCTAAGGGGCCAGTAGGAAGCCTTCCCAAGTGCCTGCATGAGGGGAGAGAAGTTCACTCGTTAGAGCCAGTTTTCAGCACAGGCCTACATCAGGCCTGGCACATCAGGTATTGGGGATGGCAGCTCCTCAGGGCCAGAAACAGGCTCATTAGTGCCACAAAAAAAGTTCACGAGGGCCAGAGAGACAAATGAGCTTGAAGAGAAAACAAGATTTGAAGAGAAGTCAAGAAGGAAAAAGTTAGACTGAGTTAAAAATGGGACAAATAGTTTTAAGAATCTCAGGGGAATACGTATGTAGAAGTAGTTTGGACATGATTACTGTATTTACTTTTCCTTTCTGGATTCTGGTTGGGGCTTTATAACTACAAAGAATTTAGTTTGTAACTGTCCTTTAAAATCAAGCCGTGAGCCGAAGCTGGACCAGGCGTAGAGAGCAGTAGTGCAAGAGATAGAGCTTAAACCCACTAGCCCTGCTCTATCATTAAATAAGGAAGGTATAACGGGGGACAAAAGGGATCTTTCCCTACCAGAGAAGTGTTTCACCACAAACTTCATTTCTCAACACTTGGAAGGTTTTTACGGAGCCACAGGCAGCAATCCTGGCTTGTTTAACTCAGAAAAATTTTGTGGCATCACGGATCAGAACTTCCTCCTCTTGGGGGAATGGAGCCTTTTTCTCTATCTCCCTTAAAATTGGCACTAAAAAAATTCAGACAGGCAAGGTGTCCTTGGAGGGTTTTCAACATACCTACCCTGTTACTGAAGTTCAAGTCCTGGGTAATCCGGGACAAATTGTATCTCTTCATGAAGCTGTACCTTTTAAAATCTGAGCTGTTGCTATTTATGATTCTACTGCTCCCTTTACCTTGAGTTTAGTAGAAATGCTAGGACAACAGATTATGGCCCCAATTGATTGGAAAAAAACCAAAAAACAAAAAACAACTAAAACATTTTTAAGTCCAGGAGATTTTTGTGGAAAGAAAATTTCTTTGAATATTACCTAGGTTAGATAGCTTGTAATGGTGTTCACTGGTAGATGTTAACACAAGTAGGAAGTGCTAAGTTATTGTGGCCCTGATTCAACATGGCTGAATCCCCCCAAAAACAGTTTATCTTCCCAATGGCCACTTTCTCCCTCCTACTCACCCTAGTTCTGGAAACTTTTCCATGCCTTATGTGTCACTGAACTCGCTCTTCAATCTCTGCCCCTATTGAAAATTCATAAAATTGGGGCCTGGCGGGATGGCTCTGTGGTCTAAAGCACTTGCTTGGGAAAGCTTGGGCGGCTTCAGGGTCCGCGGTTCGATCCCCGGCACCACATGCTGCGCCAGCCCTGCCCTCGTGGCGGGCTGAGCCGGCCATAAAAATGAGTGAATAAACAAATAAAGGTTCGTTAAAAAAAAAAAGAAAATTCATAAAATCTCACCCTTCCTGTCTCAGGTCAGAAGCTCCCCCCATCTTCAATCCATTCAATCCTCTTCTGTCCTCCTCAATGGCAATAAAAGCCTTTCCCTCCTTTTCTTTTCTTTTTGTCTCTCTGCAGCCTGCCGAAAGACCTAGCTTTCATAATGTAGCCATTATAAAAGATATGCTAACTGGGGAAAGTGCCTTTTCCAGCACAAGTAATCAATTTACCTTTGAATTGCAAATATACAAACAAACAAAGATAGCTGCCACTAGGGTCTGGAGGGAACTGCCTTCAAAGGTGAGGCATCCCTTAATCTGGCTCCTGCTGGTTAGGGCCCTGATGAACCTTTTCTTTCTTTTTTTTTTTTTTTTAATTTTTATTTATTTATTTTTTTCTTGTTTCAGAACCCTTGTTTGTTTATTTACTCATTTTTATGGCCCACTCAGCCCACCCAGAGGGCAGGGCTGGTGCAGCATGTGGTGCCAGGGATCGAACCACAGTCCCTGCAGCCCCCCAAACTTTCCCAAACAGGCGCTTTAGACCACTGAGCCATCCCATCGGGCCCGAGGCTTTTCAAGATTTTGCAGCATGGGTATTGCAAGTTAGTGAGAGGGTTGTAAGTAACACAGAAACTAGCAAATCAGTAGTTCAGCAATTGGCCTTTGAAAATGCAAATCAATGGCCTAAAGAGGCTTTAGAAGCCTACAAAAAAATGGACCACACTATCTGAGATGATTTGGGTTTGTGCAGATATTGGCTCCCCTTATGTGCAGGAAGCTGTCTTGCAGCAGCTATTACTCAGGTTATTCATCTACAGTCTACAACAGTGGTTTTCAGGCCGGGCGTGGTGGTGCACACCTGTAATCCCAGCACTCGGGAGGCTGAAGCAGGGGGATCAATGTGAGTTCAAGACCAGCCTGGGCTACAAAAGTGAGCTCAAGACCAGCCTAAACTGCATAGTGAG
>PVJA010040197.1:0-17500 GCA_004027025.1 Myocastor coypus | reverse complement strand
TCCTAAAAGTGTTAAAATCACATTATAGTGACCCAGGGGCCAAGGAGATAGCTCCGTGGCACAAGTGCCTGCCTGGCAAGTGCAAGGTTGTGTTCAAACCCTGGCACCACAAAGAAAAAAAAAAAACATTGTAGTGACCCATATTTACAGCAGCACAATTTATGACAGCTAAATCTTGGAAACAGCAGATGAATCGATTTAAAAAGTGTGCTATTTATGCACAATGGAGTACTACAGTGCCACAAAGAATAAACGGGTCATTTTGATGCACTTTGAGACCATAAAAGTAAATCAAATATACAAGCTTAAGTATGACATGGTTCCTCTTATATGAGAAACCCAAAATCTAAATAAAGAGCAAATCAATTTATTTTATTTATGTTATGACCAGCTCAGCCTGCCCTGGGGATGGGGATGGCGCAGCATGTGGTGTCAGGCATCAAACTACAGTCCCTGTGCTAAGCAAGTGTAAAGAGCAAATCTAAAGACAGCTACTAGGACATAGGGAGACAGCTCTTTTACA
Organism: Myocastor coypus; assembly: GCA_004027025.1. Classification (NCBI taxonomy): domain Eukaryota; kingdom Metazoa; phylum Chordata; class Mammalia; order Rodentia; family Myocastoridae; genus Myocastor; species Myocastor coypus. Next base: position 16,977 of record PVJA010040197.1, on the reverse strand, counting down.
AAAAGGAAGTGGGTCAAGAGATGGTCCATTTTGTATTTCTATTCAGAGGTTCTAACAGAGGTTTTGTATTGGGGACAGTAAATTGGTAGGAAAGGTGTCCCTGTCCCTTCTGTCCCTTTCTTTTGCAGATCCTGGGTTCAGAGCCCTGGCCACGCCTCTCCATCTGCCAGGACTGCTGGGGCCCTGGATCCCTGCAAAGCTGGTTCCAGGGACTTTGGTGTCATCTTGCAGGTGGCCTTCCTGGCACAGCTGGCCGTGCAATCCACTCTGCCAACCGCTCTGCCTGTTCCCCCAGAACCAGGCCGGCTACAGACTCTCCTCCACATTTCACTTGTTTGTCAATGGACAATGCAAAATCAGGCCAATAGAAGGAGGAAGCTAATACAAAGGAGGGAGCCCAGCCAGCGCAGCAGCAGTGTCTCTGTGAGCTTTATTTCCTCCTCTCTTCTTTTGCTATTTTGTCTTTTTGAGATAGGATCTTGCTATGCAGTTCAGGCTGGCCTTGAGCTCACTTTGTAGCACAGGCTGGTCTTAGACTTACAACGATCCTCTTGCCTCATCTTCATGGGTGCTGGGATTACAGCCATGTGTCACCACACTCGGCTCCCTCCCTCTTCTTTAAGTTTTTTTTTTTTTTTTTCTTCAAATTTTAAAATTTGCACTAGCTCATGCTTTTGGCACATGAAGTTCACCTTTACTGTCCCATGGAGCCAGCACAGGCCCCTCCTCACACTTGGGTCTCTGTGGTGTGCTCAGGCACCCGGTTCCTCCCACAGGAGCCCAGGCCTGCTCCCCATAGCCGGGCGTAGGTTCTGTCGGCTTCATGCTGTCCCAGGACCCACACCAGTCTGTGGAACCTCGTCCCTGCTCAGTAAATGTTAAGAACAGACCAAAATACCTCTGTCTAGGGCAGGAGGTCAAAGGGTCACCTGCACAAAGTCTCACACCAGGCCACCTGGGGTCCTGCCCACCGTCCTCCAGAGAATAAGGTCCTTCTCACTTGGCCACTGCAGCCCCCAGCTGGTGGTGGAGCAGCTGATGGGCACAAGAAACCCTTGGCCTCATCCCACCAGCATGGAGCACAGTTAACACAGCTTCTCACCATCCAGTGTTTGGAAACAGGTGCTTTCCTCTAGCTCTTTAGAAACAGTTCATTGCTTTCTCAAGGCCTGGTTTAAGAAACAAAAACCAAAACCCTGCAGCTGGGTGTGGTAGTACACTCCTGTAATCCCAGCACTCTAGGAAGCTGAGGCAGGAAGATCACAAATTTAAGCCTAACCTGAGGAACTTTGCAATTTAGTGAGACCCTGTCTCAAAATGAAATATAAGGGATGTGGGTCTAGCTCGGTCCAACCCCAACACTGAGACAAAAACCAAAACCTGGGAACAACCCACATGCCTATCTCTAAGAAAACAGGTAAACTGTGGTGTATGCACACAACAGAATATATCCAGCAATAAATAAGGATACAACAGATAAATGCAAATCACACACTGATTTCAGATACTGTGCCAACCAATTAGCACATGTCATGTGAGATCCTGGTAGGACCAATGCACATGACAGCTAATGGGCCATGGATTGCCTAGGACAGAAGAGCTGACCTTCAAGGGATTGAAGAGATGTTTAGGTGATGAAATAGTTTTGTATCTCAACGTATTTCAACCAGAGTGTCAGTTTATTAAAACCTAGCAAACTATATATCCGTGGTGCGAGCATTTTATTATATGTAAATTACATTGAAATGATATGCAAAAAAATTTTTAAACACTACACATAGACAGGATTAAAGGGGCAAGAAGAGAAGGATATTACTGATCAATTATGCTTGCTTAGAAAATAATAAGCTGGGCCCCTTAAATTCACAGAACTTTTTCCTGTTTTTTTGTATTATGGGTGGCTCAGCCTGCCCTGAGGAAGGAGCTGGTGCGGCAGGTGGTACTGGGGATCGAACTGTGGTCCTAGCGATTGCCTAAGCTTTTCTAAGCAGGTGCTTTAGACCACTGAGCCATCTCACTGGCCCGAATTAGCAGAACTTTTTAAAAATGACATAGCAACAGTTGGCACTTACTATGTGCTTTCTATGGGCTGGGTCTGCGCCAAGTATTTTCCTTAGGTTATTAATCATCGGGAGGTGGAGAAGGACCCTAGCTGGGACTCCCAATGTCGGAGCTGACACACTTAGCTGCTGTTTTACACCACCTGGAGAACTTCAGTGGGATCAACAGCACATCAGCTTTTCTATCGTTGATGACATTAAACAGGACTAAATGTGAAAGTCTAAGAGAGGGAGCCAGATGCTGGGCTTGGTGGCACACGCCTGTCATCCCAGCACTTGGGAGCTGAGGCAGGAGGATCCCTGTGAATTCAAGGCCAGCCTGAACTACATAAATAAAACCTAAATAAATAAAAGAGTGAGCCACAGCAATACTCATACAGCCTGTTGGACTTAGCTCTTTCCAAATCTTTGTAAGATCACGTGGGTTGTTTTAATATGGTCATTTTCTTTTTAAATTTTTTAAAAAATGTTTTATTTCTTATTTATTTGGTACAGGGTTTCGCCATGCAGCTCAGACTCATAGTGATCCTCCTGTCTCACCTGCCCAGTGCTGGATTGCAGGTGTGCGCCACTACGCCAGACTCTTGCCAGCTCAACCCATCTTGGGCACAGGGCTGCAGCAGCATGTGGTGCCAGGGATCACACCACAGTCCCTGCACTTGCCTAAGCTTGCCTAAGCAGGCACTTTAGTCTGCTGAGCTATCTTGCCAGCCCCTCATTTTCTTTAAAAGTAGTTATGTCTATCTTAATTTGTGACAGCGAATAAGAGATTGTGCATTGAATCAAAGCAGAATCTCTTGGGAGGTCATGTTTTATCCCCATGCAGTAGATCAGTAGATTTGGGGTGTGTGTGTGTGTGTGTGTGTGTGTGTGTGTGTGTGTGTGTGTGGTGTGCATGTATGTATATGTAAGACAGACTCCAGCTAAGTCACGATGCAACTCAAGCTGGGCTTGAATTTTCAATCCTCCTGTCTCAGCGTTCCAGCACGCTGGGACTACAGCAGTGCCCTACCCTGCCTGGCTTGGATTCCTGCTGATCAAGTAGAACCTCCAGCATGCATGAAGGAATGGGATGGTCAGGACTGTATAACCAGCTGCCCAGAAGACAGAATTGGTCAACACAAGGGGAAAGCACTGTAAGAGGAAAGACTACGCAACTGCAGGGTGAGCTAAGAACACTGTTTACTGCACCACATCTATTTGGCCACCATGGGTGTGGCCTCCCACAATTCAGAGCTGAATAGGAGTTTGCCATGTTCCAGGCTCCACTGGGCATTTACTTGTTTGTTTGTTTGTTTGTTTATTGTCCTGGGGATAAACTCAGGACCTTGTACTTGCCAGGCAGGCACTTAAGCTACTGAGCTATCTCTCCCTGAGCCCTGGGCTTTGTGTTATTGATGCTAGGGATCAAATGCAACATCTTGGGTATGTTGGGCAAGTGCTCTATTACTGAGCATATCCCCAGTCCCTTAATGCTTTTAAAAATACAACTGTGAAGTCAGGTATGTGGCACACACCTTTGACACCAGGACTGTCATGGTTTGTGTCTAGTTGTTACCCTAAAGCCTCATGCAGGGATGGAGAGGTGGGATTCTAGAGTTTGTGATCAGTTCAGGATCTAGTGCTGGGATTGTAGCTGTGAGTGCTGCTGAAATTATGGGTGTGAGCTATGCAACTACCCTGAATGCAACATAAGGGAGAGAGGCTTGCTCTCTGCTGCTCTTATTTTGCTGTTTTAGGGGCCAGGGAGATAGCTCAATAGAAAAAGCACTTGCCAAGGTCCTGAGTTCAGTCCTCAGTATTGCAAAGACAAAACTATTGTGCTGTCTTCCACCACTATGAATTGCTGCCCTCTCCCATGTACTACTCTGTCTTGGAGCTAGCTGAGTATGGCGTGAAACCTCCATAAATTGGGAGCTAAATAAATCTTAATCTTGGGTGTCAGGTATTTTGTAACTGAGACAAGTGTGGAGGCTGAGGCAGGAGGATCACCATGATTTTCAGGCCAGTCTGGAGAAAGAGTGGAGAGAAGAAAGGAGCAGAGAGGCGAAGAGGGGAGGGGAGGGGTGAGGAGAGGCTGGGAATGTAGCTCAGGGGCATAGCATCTGGCTGGCAAGCACAAGGTCCTGAGTTCAATTCCTAGTACAAAAAAAAAAAAAAAAAAAAAACAACCCCGGAATTACTGACCTAGTTCAGCGTTGGTGACTAGGGACACAGCAGGAGGGGGACAGAGAGAATGCCACCTCGGGAAGTCTGGGCTCCATCCTTACCACCACTTGCCACATTCTGAGCAAGCATGAGACACTAAAATTCTGAGGGCCTGTGTTAGTCTCTTTCTCCTTACTGGGCCAATATACCTGATACTGGAAACCGTGAGGAGAGGTTGAGCCACTCACAATTTTGGGTTTGGTCTACAGCAGACTGGCTATGAGGCCAACGAAGCTTGGCAGAAGGGCCTGCACCTGGTGGGGTGCAGCTACCCCACCTCTGATAGCCAGGAAGCAGCCAGAAGACAGAACACATGAACCCCAGTCCTCCAGGGCACCCAGGGACCTGCTGCCAATACATACAGCCCTGAGCACCAGAGAGTTAGTCCCCTAGGGCACTGTGCCCCAGTGTGCTAACTGCTTTTCCATTAGCCTGACAGCAAAGCCTAAGGGTCACAGACCATCTCCAAAGTGGATATAAGTATAAGTACCTTAGAGGGTGATTTGGGGCACCACTGATGTGTCTGAAGTGAACTACAGTGGCTAAATTAATGTTGACAGAATTAGAACATGAGTATTAAGCCAGACATGGTAGTGAACACCTACAGTCTCAGCTGCTTGAGAGGCTGAGGCAGGAAGACTACTTTAGGGCCATGAGTTCAGAGCCAGCCTGGAAAACCAAAGGAGACCCAATCTCAAAGGGGAGGGAAGTTAAGTGATTTTTTTCTGTTGTCCATTCCAGCTCAAACTTCTGCATCACCGTTTTCCAAAGTGTGTGCCACAGACCACCAATTCTCTAGACGGTTAGGTGTTGCTAGAAGTGATAGGGTCCTGAAATGCACAATAGATACTGTGAAACAGGAAGAAAATGTTCAGATGGAAAGGGAATCTAGGGGTAGGGGAGACAGGAAAGGAACAGAAAAAAGAAAAAAAAACATAGAGATAAAGCTACTAGCTACTGTAAATAAGGACAGGAAGAGAAGTTGAAGGGAGAGAAAGGGATTGGGAAAAAAGAATCAAGCTACATCATGTACAGGTTCCAATTCCCTACAATGGATATATATATATATAATTTGGGTTTGGTCTATAGCGGACTGGCTGTGAGGCCAACAAGGCTCACATATATAATAATATATATTATATACATAACATTATATATACCTAAATATATCATATTTTTAATTTTTAAAAAATGAAAGTTCTTCTGGTTGCACTGAGATACATTTTCCTGTTCCAGTCCATGGATAAGGACTCACCCAGAATTATACAAGCTGGCAGTGGGAGAGGCAAGCCTAGAAAGCACACCTAGCCACTGGGGGGAAAAAAAAATAACCCACAGAATTAACAGATTACAGGCTGTTAGCAATTGTCCTATTTTTGCACTAAAGCAACTCTGGAAAATAACCAATGACTTCCTAATTGTTAAGTCCAAAATCTCAACTCTTTCCTCAAGCTCCTTCCCTTCTGCAGAGGCTGACACTTGTTTTCCGCGGGCCTGGTGTCTGAACACTTGGATTCCTCAATCCTACAAGAAATCAGATTCTGGTCCTTTGCCCTTGACCCCTCCTATCCGCCAGTTTACACTCGCTTCCTTTTCCGGCCTCTGCTGTGCGTGTTTGTGTTCCACGCTGACCACTGTAGCACACAGCTCTCCAGCTGGGTATACTGCTAGCAACTCAAACACAGCTAGTTGAAAAGCAAATTCATTATCCTTCCCACCCCAGGTCTCCTCTGGAGTCCTCTGCCTTGCTCCAAACCTTCAGAATTGTTTCCTCCTCTTTTCTCTTTGGTCCTCCCATACCTTCAGGCCAACTCTTCCCAATCCACAAAAATCTTCCCAAACCCACCACCCTTTGCCCCATAACTTCTTGGCCCTGTTGCACTGTTTTTGTTTTGTTTGTTTTTTGACACAGGGTCGTGCGATGTAATTCAGGCTGCTTTGAGATTACTTCGTATCCCAGACTGATCTCGAATTCACAATGATCCTTCTGCCTCAGCCTGAGTGCTGGAATTACAGGCGTTTACCTAGATCAACCAATAGCTCCTTACTGGATCTACCGAAACTGTCCTGGCAGCCAAAGCCTTAATTTCCCCGGACGGATCCAGATGCCCGTTCCTTGACCTAAAACGCCGCATGCCAAGTCTAATTAAACAAGCGCCGCAGCCCCGCCTCCTACCTGACCCGCGCCGGCGAAGTCAGGTGCTGGGAGCCGCTCCTCGGCTGCTCCGCGACGGGCGCCCCGGGATACTCGGGGTGCAGAAGCGGAGGGAAGAGATTTCGGCCTGGAAACGCGCAGCGGACGCGTCCTCGCCCGGTAGCCCAACAGCGATGACCCGGCTCGGCAAACACCTTGGTCAAACACTTGCACCGCTTCCGGCCAGCCGGGCGCCGGTCTCACGCGCACACCGCTGCCCCCCAGCGACCGGCTGCTTCTCTCCGCCTCGTGAGGCTGTCTGGGAAGCCTCCTGAGGTCTCCTCCGCAGTTATGAGAACTTTGGGACAAGCTGGTCACCAAACCAGAAACTGATAGTATTGGGGTTTCCTCCGGGTTTTTTGTTTGTTTCGTTGTTGTTCTTTTGTATTATGGCCAGCTCAGCCTGCCCTGGGGTGGGGCTGGCGCAGCATGGGAACGAACTCCCCTGATCTCTGTGGTTGTTCTAGCAGGCCCTTTAGACCGCTAAGCCGTCTTGCCGGCTCCTGTTTTTCTGCTGAGGATTTTTCTTCTGTTCCAGAATCCAAAGCGAGACTCTACTTAGCATTCAGTGCATTGCAGTTTCAAAGCTCAAAATTAATAAGGGGCAAGCAAAATGGAAAGGAAGCAAAAAGTCTTTGAAATCTATTAGTTATGAAGCGGTGTCAGGAAAGTAACAGGAGATGGTGAAAAGAGGCTTGTCGCCGGGTCCCAAACCCACGCAGCTTCCGACTACTAGCGCGCTGGAAAGCTGGCGACTGCTGCCGCTCCCGCCTGGCCGCTTCGGGGCGCGCGACCGCAGCTCCGTGAGCGCGCACGCAGGCACGCACGCTCGCTCGCTCGCTCTCGCGTCCCCGCGGCCGCGGGCAGCCGGACGCAGTTTGTTCGCTATCAGAGGTCGGGTAGCCACCTAAGCGGCCGTGGGCGAGTGAGGTGGGAGCGATGGTCTCCAATAGAGACTGGAAGGCGACGGTGAGCGCGGAAGCGCGGCCCGACAACTAGGGCTGAAGGAATAGCCCGCTCCTCGCGGCGGTCGCGGGGATGAAGGAGGCTCATGTAGCTTCCAGCGCTTGAGTGAGTGGTTGTGGGGGTGGGGCACAGCCCTCAGCTCTCGCTGCACGATCCCGAAGAATGAGTAGCTTTTAGGGCCTCCCTGGGCGTGCTAGGGGCGCGGAACTTTCCCCTGGGTCATGCAGGAGTAGAGCTTTTTGTTTTTTTGTAATTAATAATGTTTTCAGGGGACTCTGCTCCTAATGTGCTGTATGGATCAGCAACTATATGCGCCCTTGAAACATCATGAAGATCTGATAAAACCACAGAAGAAAAATGTTCGCATGAAATATATATGTATATATATACATGTATATACATGTATATATAATGAGCAGAATATATTTATTAGGGGAAAGAAAGCTCCTGTCCGAGAGAAGAACAGGAGGGGGGGTCCCGTGTGGGTGTTCCCCCCGATAAAATATTTTGTCAGGTTTGGCGACACAGGTCAGCGGACTGAGTGCCTGCTTTGGAAAGCTCAAGGACCAGGGTTGGATACCTGTTCAGTCATGCCGCGCGTCCCCGCCCAGGGGCACGCTGACCCCGTGACCAAGTCTAAGCAGAGGTGGCACATGCCTGTAATCCCCGTGCTAGGGAAGCCAAAAACAGGAGGATCATCAGGAGTTGGAGCTATGTAGTGAAATACTGTACTAAATTGTAAAATGGAATACATATATATATTTTTTTCTTTTCCCGCCAATGGGGGAAAAACTTACTCTTTAACTTAAAATCACTAATGTTGGAGATCGCAGAGCTGGGTAATATCAGATCGGCTTCATGGTAATTTACTGTGGGTCACTCCCTGAACGTGTGTGATACCAGTTTCTTGGATTATGTCCCAGGAAGCTGAAGGTTGATCTTTCGCAAAATACAAACAAAAAACGATTTCATTACCAAATGATTCTCCAAGGTTATGTTCACGTTTGAATGATGGGTAGAAGACTGCATGGTATAGTAACAAATGTTGCCCATCCTTTGGAGTTGTGCTTAAAATTGTATTTTAGATCTATGTAGGACTTACCATAGGAAATTTGTACCTGAACGTGTTGCCATAGTTTTTTTTTTTCCTATTCCTGTCCCCTTTTTCTGTCCTCCTACCTTATTTACAAAGGCCTTGTTTCCATTTTTCCTTTTTTTCTTGTTTCTTTCTTCCTTTTATCCTCCCCTATTCCCTTCTTCCCTTTCATTTGAACATTTCCTTCCTGTTTCCTAATATCTATTATACATTTTGGTCCTCATGTACACTTTCCATTTCTCACACCAGAGAAACAATGCAGCACTTAAATATGTGTGATTTATTTCATTGAAGACTATGGTCTCAAGGTGCATCCATTTAGATGGAAATGTAGACTCCATTGTATAAAAACACCCCAGCATTTATCAGTTGATGGGCATTTGTTGTTTCTAAGATTTAGCTATTACAAACTGTGTACAATAAACATAGGTATGTATGCATATATCGCTGTGGTATGATGTTTTTACTTCTTTCAGGGAGATACCAAGGAGATAGCCAGGTGGAGTAGACCCTCTAGTTCTAGTTTTTTGAGTACTCATTTTTTTTGGGGGGGGTATTATGGCTGGCTTAGCCTGCCCAGGGGGTGGGGCTGGCACAGCATGTGGTGCCAGGGAACAAACAGCAGTCCCTGCAGTTGCCTAAACTTTCCTAAGCAGGCGCGTTAGACTGCTGAACCATCTCGCTGGCCCCAGAGTACTACCCTTCACACTGATTTCCATAGTGGTTACACCAGTCTACATGCCAACATGATGTAGAAGTTCCTTTTCTTCACAGCTCTGGCATTATTTCTTTTCTTTTTTTTTTTGGCTTTTTGAGACAGGGTCTCACTGTGCAGTTCAGGCTGGCTTTGAGCTCACTTTTGTGCCCAGGCTGGCCTCAAACTCGCAGCAATCCTCCTGCCTCAGCCTCCCAAGTGCTGGGATTACAGGCGTGAACCACCATGCCCGGCTCTTTTCTTTTCTTTTGTTTTTAGTTTCTTTCTGTATTTTAGGACAGGGTCTACAGGGAATTGGTTGATTTTTTTTTTTTTTTTTTTTTTTTTTTTTTTTTTTTTTTTTTTTTTTTTTTTTTTTTTTTTGAGGATTGCCATTCCTTCTGGAGTGAGATGGAATCTCAGCATTATTTTAATTTGCTGAAAATAATTTTTTTTTTTTTTTGTACCAGGGTTCAAACTTAGGACCTTGTGCTTGCCAGGTAGGCACTTATGCCACTTTTTTTCATATATTTGCCAGTTTATTATGGTTTGTGTCCAAATATCCCTTCAAACTCTCATGCAGTCATAGGTGTGGCTTTTTCCGAAGCGGCTGAATCAAGAGTGTGTGACTGATTAATGGTGTAATCCTAGGATTAAAGCTGTGATTACTAAATCAATTCACTGATTGGTTTCATACTTTCCTAACCTGGTAGCCTCGATATAATGCAAGGACAGAAGGAGGCTTGTCTTTTCCCTATTGCTTTTGTTACTTTCTCCTCCCATGAAGTGTTCTGGTGAGAAGCCCCCCTGCCTTAGAGCAGATTATCAACTGAGCACTACAAACTGAGCTACTGATCTTGCCTCCCTTAACTTATGAGTATTTGGTGTTTTGTCTCAGCAACAGAGAGAAGTAGCTAAACAGCATTTTTTTTTTTTAGCACCGGGGATTGAACTCAGGACCCTGTACTTGTCAGGCAAACACTTATTCTACTGAGCTATCTCCCTTAAACAGCATTTCTAATTCATCTCAGAAAGGTCTAGTTATTGCAAATGCCCTTTTTGGCCTGAATCTTTAAATTTTGGGGTATCTGTTTTTTTTTGGGGGGGGGTATCTGTTTTTTTGTTTGTTTTTGATACAGGTTCTTGCTGCATAGCTGATCCTGGCCTCAAATTTAAGGAGATTCTCCTGCGGCAGCCTCCCAAGTGCTGGCTTTACAGGTGTGCTGCACCACAGCCAGCTGATTTGTTTGAGTTTTTAATATATTCTAGATATTAGTCCTTTGAGGAACAGTTGGTAAAATTTTTTTTCCCGTGCTAGGTTGTCTCTTATTTGCTTATTTTGCTGTGAAAAAAAAGCTTTAAGTAAGATGAGATCCCAGTTGTTGATTCCTTGTTATATTTCCTGTGCAGTTGGGGTTTGTTCATAAAGTCTGCCTACAGAAATTCGTTCAAGAGTTCTACCTATTTGCCAGGTGTGGTGGTGCACACCTGTAATCCCAGCACTTGGGAGGCTGAGGCAGGAGGATCAGTGTGAGTTTGAGACCAGCCTGCAGTACAAAAGTGAGTTCAGGGCCAGCCTGAACTGCACAGCGAGACCCTATCTCAAAAAGACAAAAAAAAAAAAAGAATTCTACCTATTCTATCTGAGCAGGTTCAGTATTAGCTGGGGTTTTTTTGTTTTGTTTTGTTTTTTCTTTTTTTTTTTTTTTTTGTGGGACCTGGGGTTCAAAGTCTCAACCTTGCACTTTCCAGGCAGGCACTTGTGCCACGGAGCTATCTCCCCAGCCCCAGTATTAGTTTTTTTGTTTTGTTTTGTTTTGCTTTTTTTGTCTTTTTTTTTGAGACAGGGTCTCGCTATGCAGTTGAGGCTGGCCTTGAGCTCACTTTTGTAGCCCAGGCTGGTCTCAAACTTGCACCAATCCTCCTGTCTCAGCCTCCTGAGTGCTGGGATTACAGGCGTGTGCCACCACGCCCGGCTCCCAGTATTAGTTTTGATATACAGATCTTTGATCCATTTCCATTTTAGTTTAGTGCATGGTGAAATGATAACTACTATGAAGTGGCTCTGAGTGGATTTAATACTAACTGGCTTCTCATGTTTACTTTTGATTCTTTTAAAAGCCTTAGGTCCCTTGTCTGGAGATAAGCAGCAGATTCATGGTGAGTGAACCTCTATGAGTAACTGGTCCCAAGTAAGGCTTGTAACGGCCTGTGAGGCCAGGATGCCTCAACAGACAAAACAAGAAGGCCATCTGAGGCCAGTCAGATAGCTCAGTGGCTTAAAGTACCAGGGGTTGAATCCCCAGGCCTGCCATACTGGCCCATCCCAGGGCAAGGCTGAGAGGTCAGTTGAGACTGGGTGTGATGACAAGCACCTGTAATCCCAGCTCTTGGGAGGCTGTAAACAGGCACATCACTACAAGTCCAGTCTACATAGTGAGTCTCTGAACACCCTGTAGGCTGTCCCCCCACAAAAGAAATTATTAAAAAGACAAAAAAGAGTAGGTATTTGGCACACAGCTATAATCCCAGCATTCAGGAGGGTGAGCAAGATTACTGCTCGAAGTCTGAGGCCAGGCTTGGTTACAAAGCAAGGCCCTATCTCCAAAGACTAAAAGAAAAACAAGAGGGGGCCTGCAGGATGGCTCAGTGGTCTAAAGCGCCTGCTTAGGAAAGCTTGGGTGGCTGCAGGAACCGCGGTTCAATCCCCGGCACCACATGCTACGCCAGCCCTGCCCTCAGGGCAGGCTGAGCCGGCCATAAAAATAAGTAAACAAAAGTTCTGAAACAAGAAAAAAAAATTAAATAAATAAAAGAAAAACAAGATACTCAACATCACTGACTACTAAGTGTTATGGTTTAAGCTTACACTATCTCCTAGAAGACTTAAGTGTGTGGAATTTGATTGGATTGTGGGGATACTGTACTTAGCATGTGCTGTTTTTATTATTATTATTATTATTATTACTATTACTATTTATTATTGTGGCTGGCGCAGCCTGCCATGGGGTGGGGCTGGTGCAGCATGTGGTGCCAGGGATGGAACCACAGTCCCTGCAATTGCCTAAGCTTGTTTAAGCAGGTGCTTTAGACCCGAGTCATCTTGCCAGCCCAGCATGTGCTGTTAGGAGGCAGTGGTCAGAAGGGGATCCCTGGGAACCTGGTTTGGAAGGGTGCCTTTCCACCACTGTTGCCTGGCCACCATGGGTTCAGCAGCTTTTCCTCTGCTGTGCCCTTCAGAGCTGGCTGACCAGAGACTGAAGCTGTGAGCCAAAATAAATGTCTTCTCTAAATTGCTGGCTGTGGGGCCAGTCAGATAAGATAGCTCAGTGGATTAAAGCACCTGCTTAGGCAGACAGGAATTGGGGATCATCCCCAGTGTGGGCACACACCAGTAATCCCAGTGTTTAGAAGGCTGAAAACAGGAGGATCACTACAAGGCCAATCTGTAGTGAGACCCTATAGACATTGTACTAAATACACTAAATTGCTGCTGGTGGTTGTTTTGTTTTAGTGCTGAAAATAACATTAGGAAACTGTAGAACAAACAAAAGTGGTTCCAGGCATGGTGGTGCATGCCTGTAATTCTAGCACTTGGGAGGCTGAGGCAGAAGAATCTCCATGTGTTCCAGGATAATCAGGGCAACATAGCTGAGTTTAAGACCAGCCTGAAAAACAGAAACCTTGTCTTAAAAGGCAAAATATGGTCAGCCTGATAGCTCAGTGGACTAAAGCGCCTGCTTAGGCAGAGTACAATGGCCGGGTTTGATCCCATTGTGCCAGCCTAGCCTGCCCCTAGGGTGTGCTGAGACAGTGTGGTGGCACCCATCTATAATCCCAGCACTTGGGAGGCTGCAAACAGGAGGATCACTATGAGTGAGCCTATATAGTGAGACCCTGCATCCCTTGTACTAAATGCAAAAAAAAAAAAAAAGTAATAAACATAGGCAAAGATGTGGAGAAATTGGGTCCATAATACAATGATAAAAAAATAATAAAATGGTGCAACTAATGGGGCAAAAATAATTTCAGAAACAAAATAATGGCAATTCATTCTTCTGATCTTATGGCATATTAAGTATATCAGGCCTTCCAAATGTTCAGTATTCTAAAATGTAAAGCTGGGATTATTTATAGTGATACATGTTTTCTTTCAGATTTAGACATATGCCTTTCTCTTGTGCTCCAGATGTTTATAATAGGTTCATGTCAACCACATTGAAAAGTCCACCTTATCAAGTTAAGCACTGGCAGAAGATATAGCTCAGTATAGAGTGCTTGCCTAGTACATCCAAGCCAACTCTAAAAGGTGAGAGGTGTAATGTGGTGGCACATGCCTGCAATCCTAGCCCTCAGGAGGCTGGGGAAGATTATAAATTGGAGGCCAGCCTTAGCTCACAAGGTGAGCCTGTCTCAAAATAAAAAGGGGAGAGAGGCAATGGTACATAATCGATGGTAGTTATAAAACCTTGTAAAATACTAAACATAGTTGCCCTGTGACCCAGCAATTTACCTCCTAGATTATACCCTAGAACTGAAATAAAACAACAACAAAATGTATACTCAAATGTTTACAACAAGCTGCTATGAAGTATGCTACTTTTTTTGGTTTTTTTTTTTTTTTTTTTTTTGCCAGACCAGGGTTTGAACTCATTACCATGCACTAGCCAGGTAGGCACTTGTGCCATGGAGCTATCTCCCCAGCCCCTGAAATATGCCACTTTATAATACCCAAAATGGATGCAATGCAGTGGCTGGCACAGAAATGGAACCAATGAAATGCAGCATGTCCATGAAAAGGAATTATTTAACTTCTGTAATTTGTAGAAGAGGCCCATTGTACAAGAGGTCCAGAATGTAAAAATCCATTGAGACAGGATGTAGATTAGTGTAAGGGATGGGAGAATGGAAGAATGGAGAATGAGTGCTGATGAGTACAGGATTTCTTTCCGGGGAGTGAATAAAATATTCTCGAATTACTGATGATACATAACTTTATTGCTTAAAAACCAGTGAATGGTACACTTCATTATTTTTGGAGGGAGCAGAGGCTTTAACCCTAGACCTCTAAGCAGTGTACCCTTCCACCTGGGTGTAGACTTAAGATGGTGAATTTATTGTATTACACTTAAATGAAAAAAGTATACCACAGTGTGCATGGTATGCTACCATACTCTCAAAAAAATGTGTATGTTCATGCTTTGTAGGCATACAATGATTACAAAGATAAGCAGGAAACCACTGACATTTCCTAATGGGAGGTAACCTGGATATAGGAAAGGAAACTTAGCTTTTAGGATACTGCTTTGTACCATCTGCATTTTTCTTTTTTTATCATCTGCATTTTGTGAAGTCTAACTTGTTTTTCTTTCTTTCATGCTGATACAAAGTCTGCTATGTAGTTCAGACTGACCTTCAGCTCAGCAATCCTGCCTCAACTTCCCCAGTGCTGGGATTACAGGCATATACCACCATGCCTAGTTCAATTTCATTTTTGCAGAAAGAAAAAGTAAGTATTGAAATACTTGGATGCTTCATCTTTAGCATTTAACAGATCAACCACATTTTTTTTCTATAATAAATTTTAAAAAGGCTGCTGGCGGGTTAGGACAGTGGTTTAAGTGCCTGTATGGGCAATCCAGTCAAGCACAGGGGACTGTACTGCAGCTCAATCCCCAGACCTGCCCTTAAATCAACCTAAGCCAGCCAAAAAAAAAAACCCAAACCCTTAAGAGATACTACGCATTTGATCAGATTTATTGTTTAGCAACTGGTAAGTATTTTCAATATTTAATAATTATATTCCATCTATTTGTGACTATCTAACTTTCTCATGGAGAAAAAGAAACCCAGGCAGGTTTCCTGGGCCCTCAGTGTAGCTTGGTTTTTACAGACGTTTGGTTTTACAGATGTTTAGGTGGCATCTCCAAAGCAAAAAGACCACCAAGTGACCAGGTCACGGGTTGTGACCTTTGACCCACTGCTCAATCCAACCCAAGATCTGGTTTATGTTCTCCTCTAGCTCCTCAGGTGTATTGCTGGGCAGCTGGTGCACAATGTCCTCTTTGTATGACAACATGGCCTCTTCATAGAGAACTTGAAAAATCTCACACTCGATATTGTCTCCTAGCTTCTTCTCATTATAACCCCTAGAAGGTAAAGAGAGGTTAAACAAACATTGTTTTAATTATAGTTTTAGGTTTCAGAAACATATCAAAAATTGCACCATAGGGAGCTGGGGAGTTAGCTCTGTGGCACAAGTGCCTGCCTGGCTAGTGTGCAAGGTCGTGAATTCAAACCCCGGTCCTGCAAAAAAAGAAAAAAAAAAAAAAAAAAAATTGAACCATTTATTTATTTAATAGTACTGAGGATTGAGCCAGGGCCTTTGCAATAAGCTACATTCCCAACTAATTATTTTTATATTTTTATTTATTTATTTATTTTTTAAAATTTTTTATTTTATTTTATTTTATTTCTTGTTTCAGAATCTTTATTTGTTTATTCACTCATTTTTATGGCCGGCTCAGCCCGCCCTGAGGGCAGGGCTGGCACAGCATGTGGTGCCTGGGATCCAACCATGGTCCTTGAAGCCGCCCAAGCTTTCCCAAGCAGGTGCTTTAGACCACTGAGCCATCCCGCTGGCCCTATTTTTGTATTTTAGACAGACATAGTCTCACTAACTCGCTAAACTTCCCAGACTGGGCTCAAACTTTGGATCTCAGGTTGCTGGGCTTACAGATATGTGCATGATGCCCAGCTCACTTTTTGGAACACATGAAAAATCACCCCATGCCAGGAATGGTGGTGTACACCTGTAATCCCAGCACTCAGGAGGCTGCTGTGAATTCTAGGCTAGCCTGGACTGCACAGTAAGACCACATCTCAATTTAAAAAAAAAAGTCACCCCAAAATATTTATCACCATCTCTTTACCCAGACAAAACAAGCTAGTACCCATAAATATAAGGAACTTCTTTCACAAAAGGCTAAGAATTACAAAACTAAAATTTAAGTTTTTCTGAAGTCTCTGTGCAGTTAACATTGTTATCAAACTAACTAGGACCTACCTACCTCTAGTCAGATACACAACTATCACACAAAGGACTAGAACAACAACAAAAAAGAACAAACAAAAAAGGACTAGAATAATGGTTCTAAGCCAGCTGTGGTGGCACACACCTTAATCCCAGCACTTGAGAGACTAATACAAGGCCAGTGGGGACTATATAGTTAATTCAGGGGCAGTCTGAACCATATAGCAAGACCCTGTCCTTTTTTTTAAAAAAATGTATTTAGTACAGGGTCTACACGGTCTCACTACACAGATCGGTACTCGTAGTGATCCTCCTGTTCTCTGCCTCCCAAACAATGGAATTAAAGCCTCTCACCACCATGCCCAGTCTCAATTGTGTGCCCCATGGGCGGGCCAGCACAACCAAGAGGAATCAAAGGATCAAACCCAGGTCCCTGCATCTGCCTAAGCAGGCTTTTTAATCCACTGAGCTATTTGGCTAGCCCTTAAGACCCTATCTTAAAATATCAAAAATAAATAAATAAAGGTTCTAGTTTATAAATAATGATGTAAGATTAAAGAAAAGGATTAAAGAATTAAGATAAAATAGGTGGGATATAAAAATGAATTATATATGATAATTTTGTAATCTTCAGGCAAATACATAGATTTGTTAAGTAGTTAAAAATTTAAATCCAGGCCTGGGTAATTTACTAACATACTTAGAGCCTATCAGAAAAAAAAAAAA
>PVJA010040196.1:6343-18622 GCA_004027025.1 Myocastor coypus | reverse complement strand
AAAAAAAAAAAAAAAAAATTATTTATTTTTTCTTGCTTCAGAACCTTTGTTTGTTTATTCAATCATTTTTATGGCTGGCTCAGCCTGCCCTGAGGGCAGGGCTGGCGCAGCATGTGGTGCCGGGGATCAAACCGTGGTCCCTGAAGCCGCCCAAGCTTTCCCAAGCAGGGGCTTTAGACCATTGAGCCATCCCGCCGGGCTCCCCATACTCAGTCTTAAGATGCTAAATTTTGAGGTGATTCGAACATAAATATTACAAACTATAAACATGAACAGTAAGAGGTAGCACTCTCACAAGCCCTCCTAACAACAACCTCAGATTCCAAAACTCCTCCAAGGCACACAGACCCCCAAAGAGCTTCTTGAGTGGACAAAGTGCTAGAAGGGTGACAGGCACTGTGCTGATCCTCCAGCTGACATGGCACTCACCAAGAGCTCGAGGCAAAGGAAATCTTCAAACCTGTGGCTCTACAGTGCTTGAGCTCTCTGCTATCTTCTGTTATAACATGGAAAAGGTTGGGAAGCATTATTACGTTCAGTGATGGTGAGCTTTTTAGAGTTTTCAATGATATAAAGAGTGTGCTATGGCACGGATACCATAAGGTTCACCACTGCTATTATAGCTGACTCACTCAGCATATAAATTTATCTGATACCAACTCTATTCAGATTATTCTACTAGTCACTGAGCCAACATAAGACAATCTCATAATCTGGAAAAATGGGCATGTTAATAATTGTAATATACTGGATGTGAGTGTCAATGTAGCAGAATGTAGGAGAAAACTCCTGGACCTGCTCTGAGAAATGAGACAGAAGGGAAAGGGGCAGCAAGAAAAGAAATTGACTGTAGGTAAGAGAACCTAGAATACAAGGGGCATGAAGCAGGGGATAATGTCTGCACGCTTATCACTATGCGCCGCACCAGCACAGTGCCTCGCCTACTCTAGGTAGTACACAGGTTTTGTTAGACAAACAGAACTCGCATTGCTCTTCTTGTGCAGTATGGCCCATTAGCCAAAAGTTCACTTTTGCCAATCTTTGTGGAATTGCTAAACTGCTGGGAATATGTGACCTTTGACATTTATTTGTGGAATCAAGTCCCCTTTCTGGGGACTTCAATAATTTTATATCCCTCATTTCTGCATTAAATTTAAATGTAGGATATCATTTAATTAAGTCAACATGCATTTATTTTCTCTCCACTATCAGAGAAAATTATTTTACAGGAAAACTTACGAAGTTCACAATACATTTAAAACTCTGCTAAATAAACTTGAGCTAGATAAAAAATAAGATTATAGGAAGTCCCATCCCCTTTTTTTAGAATAGTAATGATCCAGTTCTTCAAAAAAAAATAATTAAGAACTGCCTAGATGAGGAGACTTCTAGGAATAATAGTAAGGAAGAGGAAAAGCATAAGTTGGGAATTTGAACTGGGAAAGGAAAAAGCTCATTATAATAAATCAAAATGAAAAGTAAAGTGAGTGCAGATGGTTAAAATTCATTTTCTGTCTCTGATAATTTATGATGGTTTTAAGCCTTACCCTCTGCAAAAACAAATCTTATAATTCACTTTTACCTGGTATTTATTCTTGACTATAAATAAAGCCAGAAACAAACAAAAACAAACCTTCACACTAGAAACTAAAAAGTGAAAAGGGCAGAAAATAGTTACAGTTGGAGCATATCCAACTTATTTTGAACTACAAAAATATAGCTGATACACAGATGCCAAAGATAGTAGGCTCCAGAAATGTGCAGCGGGGTATACGGAAACAGGTAGCAAGAGTGGAGACGACACCCAGCAACGCTACGGCTACCTGAGCTGAATGACCAGAAGGTCAGTAACCAAGAAAGTACGCAAGTTTACAAAATATCTTAGTGATTAAAAGGATTTTCATTGACTTTACTTTTTTCTTTAAACTCCTATTGGGTACTTACAGAGCAGAACAATTATACAGCTTATCTCATCTTCCCACAAACCCTACTAGTCACTCTGCACCACTGCATCCTGGGGATGCACAGCACTTAGAGAATTCCTGGTTGTGGGAACTGTATACTGTGTACATAGAGAACACTCTTCCTACTCTTGAAACTGGTTTTTCCCTGGGTTAGTCAAAAGTTTCCTTCTACTTCTGAGCGCTATACCCTGTCTAACCACCCCATCACTGTTCTCAGAGAAAATGAATCCCTACAAAACTTTCCTGGAGCCTATCCTATCAATATCCCAACTGAATCCTTTGCCTGTGGCAAAAATTCAGGCTTTAGAAGGAAGATAATTAAAATCAGAAAGGAACTCCGCTTAATAGGCACACTGCAAACTATGAAGTGACAAAAGCTTAAAAAAATCATAACTAAAACTGAGTTCCAACTATCAACCCCAAATCCCAGCTTCCTCACAGCATATCCTTCCTCTGCCCTCGCGCCGATCCCCTGCAAGGAGAAACCTTCTAGAGAAAAACATCAGAATATGGCAAGAAGGGCTGCTTTGCTCCCGGAGTCTGGAAGGGTGAAGTGCAGTGAAGTGCTGCAAAAGATGCAAAGCTGAGGGGAACAAACTCTGGGGCTGGAGTGTACTCTTTGGTTCTAGGATTTTATGAGCAAGCAGAAAACCTGTATAATACATGAGCTAAATAATCAGTCAATAACCAAGAAAGTATGCAAGTTTATAAAACATCTTGGTGATTAAAAGCATTTTCATTGATCTTACTTTTTTCCTTAAACTCATACTCCTTACTTTCAGAACAGAACAATTGCATAGCTTACCTCATCTCCATTACGAGATACTGTCATTGCGAGTGACACTACAGACAACTGCACAGGCTAAATTATCAGTGGTTTTGGTAACTGCAGCAGAGATCAACTGCTAGAACTGTACAACATCATTGGGCATTAGTGCTTTAACTGTTGCACAGTTTCCCAGGAATTTTTTTACAGTCTATGGTATCTGAAGAACATTCTCATAGTAGATGTGCACTATGAAAACGTATTTCTTGCAAATGACATCTACAAATACTCAATATGCGCCTTTTAATATCTTTCTTTAACTAGGTGTTCTTGGAACATAATTTTGATCTTGATCTCAAGCTTTTTCATTACTTGTTTTATACAGCTTTTTGTTTAAAACTAAAGAAAAAATAATGCAGAAATTGTAGGGCCTTTTCCCGAGTGTTATTTTTCTATAATAAATATAGCTACCTTTCAGAGGAACCTTTCTGAAATGTTTATCACAGAAATACAGTTTACCACAACTGAACGTGTAAGAGACAATTTCTTAAATTAGTGTCAATTACAATTCAGTACCTAGATCTCAAAATAAGGTCATGAATCTCAGATTAAAGAGATAGCTCTTCAGTTGAAAAAAAAAAATTCATTTTAACAGTATAGTATATTTTAAGAATGTAAAGGAGAATCAGAATCATTTTATCAATATATTGTTTTTTGTAAGAAACCAATCTTTGGTTTCATGGGGTTCTTTTTCTCTTTTTTCTATTTTATAGATTTCTCTATTCATTTTCTTCCATCTATACACTTTTATGCGCTTAATTTGCTGTTCTTTTTCTCATTTCTCTAGGTAAGAATTTAACCATTAATTTTTGATCGTCTAAAAATGAATTAAGGGCCAGGGGATATACTTGGGCTGCATGGCACCTGCCTGGCAAAGTACAGTCCTGAGTCTGACTCCAGTAACTGTCCCCCTAACGAATTAAGTTGAGGTTGGTTCATAGTGATTTTCAAACTCTTTCTATTTCCTTTTAGATTTTTTGTCTATTTGTTCTATGAATTACTGAGCACAGACAGCTGAAATTGCAAATGTAAATTAGAGATTTATCTATTTCTGCTTTTCCTTCTGTCAGGTTTTTCATTATATATCTTGAAGCCATGAATGCATATAGATTTAAGACTTCAATGTCATTTTGTTGTTTTTTGTTTGTTTGTTTTGTTTTGTTTTTTTGTCTTTTTGAGACAGGGTCTCGCTATGCAGTTGAGGCTGGCCTTGAGCTCACTTTTGTAGCCCAGGCTGGTCTCGAACTCGCACCAATCCTCCTGCCTCAGCCTCCCGAGTGCTGGGATTACAGGCGTGAGCCACCATGCCCGGCCCTCTTCAATGTCATTTTGATGAACTGACCCTTTCACCGTCCCATTAAATACCTACTGCTACATAAGTTATTCCAAAACTTAAAGCTTAGAACAACAAAAATGTATTATTTCATACTGGCTCTGAGGGCCAGAAATCCAGGGCAGCTTAGACATATAGTTCTGTTCAGGGTCTCCCCATGGGTGGTCATTAAGATGTTGGCTGCTGCTGCAGTTATTTGAAGGCTTGACTGGGGCTCGATCTGCTTCCAAAAGGCTGCTGCTATGTGTGTCTCCTGTGGGGCCCCAGGTTCTCATGTTGACCTCTATTCATGACCAGGCACTCAACTTCCCCTAGTAGGAATGACTATGCACACCAACCAAACTGCAAGTCACACTGCCTTTTGCCTCTTCTTCCATATATGTCAACTGCAACATATAATCCACATTCAAGGAGAAGAGAATTATGCTTCACCCCCTTAAAGAAAAAAAATGAAACAGTCTGAGAACATATTTTTAAATCGCTAAAGCAATTATTCAATATATATATATATATATATATATATATATATATATATATATATTTTTTTTTTTTTTTTTTTTTTTTTTTTTTTTTTTTTTTTTTTTTTTTGTGGGACTGGGATTCAAACTCACAACCTTGCACTTGCCAGGCAGGCACTTGTGTCAGCTCTCTTCTTGGCCCCATTATTCCATATATCCATCTTTAATCCATTTTCACTGTACGGATATGGCTGCTGTAGTAGTTGATGCACTGTGTCAACTTGAAAAGTCTAGAAGTTTAACTAAGAAACTCAGCAGAGGTCCAGGGTCCTTATAATATAGATGAAATAGAGGAAGGCAGAGAGATGATATGAGCCCTATACCTGCCCAGAAGGGTGGTAGCCTGCTTCCAACCTGAGGAAGGACAAGAGGCTTGCTTTCCCCAGCCTGTTGCTCTTGCTGCTTTTGCTGTCTTCTGCTATCTTGGAGTGTTGCCTCTGTGCCGTGCCACTCTGCTTTGGAGCCACTGACTGTGAACTGAAGCCTCTATAAACTTTGAGCTAAATAAATCCTTCTTTAATTTTGGATGTCAGGTACTTCATCTCAAGAACTAGATATTTTGCTTAACACAGCCACTATAGCGTCCTTTTGATTGGTATTTATTTTTCTCCATCCTTTAACTTTTAACCTGCCTTTATATTTTAAGTCCATGCAAAACATAACAATACAGCCCATATCTGGGCTCTGCTTGGAGATAACATACATAGTTAAGTTCCCTCCAGCCTTCCCTTCATTAAATAGACTGTAGTCAATTAATGCTATTACTGAAATGGGTTGCCATGAGACAGGCATCTTCTTTTGTTTTTTCAAGTACTGGTGATTGAGCCCAGATCTTTTGCACTGAGCAACATCACCAACCCTTTCTAAGAAGTTTCTCTTAGGCTGAGCATCCTGGTGCAAACCTATACGTGGAAGGCCAAGGCAAGAGGATTCTTGTGAGTTCCAGACCAGCCTGGTCTACAAGTGAGTTCAAGGCCAGCCTGAACTACACAGCAACACTCTGCCTGAAACACACACACTTTTTAAAAATACTGAGCCAGGATCTCACTAAGGTGGCTCAAACTTGCAATCCTCCTGCCTCATCCTTCCAGAGCACTGAGATTACAGATATATGTCACCATGCCTGACTAAGACACCTTGGTATTTACTTCATATTTGTCCCATTTGTTTTTTGTTCCATTTTTTTCCTACCTCTTTTTTGCACTATTTTTACTATTTCATTCTATTTTTCCCCTTGTATGATATATTTCCTTATTATTGTTTAAAACATTCAGACTGGGCAAATAGCTCAGCAGATAAATGCACCTGTAAGCAGGCAATTGAGACTGTGCATGGTGGTGCAAACCTGTAATCCCAGCTCGTGGGAGGCTGTAAACAGGTGGACCACTACAAGTCAAATCTAGTAGTAAGACCTTGAACACCCTGAAGACTCTTCCCTAAAATATAAATAAATAAATTAATTAAATTAAATATACATTTTCAATTTAATTGTGCCTTTAAATAATAGTACACTATTTCATATATTACAAGAACCAGCATATATATATATATATATATATATATATATATATATATATATATATTTTTTTTTTTTTTTTTTTTTTTTTTTTTTTTTTTTTTTTTTGTCTTCTTGAGACAGGGTCTTGTTATACAGTTCACGCAGACCTTGATCTCACTTTTGTAGCCCAGACTGATCTCAAACTTGCACTGATCCTCCTGCCTCAGCCTTGCAAGTGCTTGGATTATAGTCATGTGTCACCATGCCCAGCAGTGTTATACATTCTATTTCTATAGAACTTATAAACCCAGCAATACAAATATTACATTTATAATAAACATTGTTGTTTTAAAGAGGTTTTTTTTATTTTAAGGGTCAATAAAGTCTTCTGTATTTCCCCAAGTTTATTTACCACTTCCAGTGCTCTTTATTCTTTTGTATACATCTAAGTTTCATTAGCTTGAAAACGTCTCCATTACATTTCTTGTGCAAGTCTACTGGCTGTGAATTTTCTCAGTTTTCATAAGTTTGAAAAAGTCTTTATTATGTCTCCATTGTCAATGGACATTTAAACTTGGTCTATAATTTTACATTGGTTACTTATTCTTTTAGCATCTTGAAGATGTTATTCCATTGCTTTATGTTTTATACTTACTGACAAGGAATATATAATAGTCCCATTTTTAATTCTCTATAGGTAAATGTCTTTTTGTGCTTTAAGATTTTTGTGACCATTGTTGCTTTTGAGGAATTTACATTTCCATTTCAATGGTTTTCTGCTGCAGGTTCATTTAGCTTTTTTGAGTCTGTGGGTTTATAGCTATCTCCAAACTTGGGCATGGTAGCCCTTTATTTTACCTAATTATTTTTTCCATCCCTCTTAAAATTTCAATTATATGTTTATTAGCTTACTCAATAAGATCTTAAAAGTTAATGAGGCAATATATTAATCTCTCCTGCAGTTACTTTTCATCATTCTTTGTACTGATAGTTTTTAGGGTTTATCTTCAAATTTACTCACTTTTCTTTTGCAATTTCTAATTTGCTATGAATGCCATCCAGGGAAGTTTCTATTTCATACACTGTATTTTTCAGCTCTAGACATTTCAGTTTTAATATTCCACATTTGTCTTTATTACACTAACAATAGCTACTTACTAGTCATCTTAGTCATTCCTTAAGTTAACTAATGTTTTTTCTGGATATTAATCATAGGCCATGCTACTTCTTTACATGCCTAATGATTACTTACTAAATGTTGAATATTTTACATATTCTATTAAGTGTCTAGATTCTACTGTCTTCCTTAAAAAGTGCTTCTTTTCTTTTTATGCTTATTTTCATTTTGACTAGCATTTAAATTACCTTAAATCAGCTTGATCTTTTCTAGGCTTCTTTTTAAGTTCAGTTAGAATGACTCTAGACCAAGGTCTCTCAGCCATGGCCTACTGACATTACAGGTCATGTAATTCTTGGTTGTAGGGGCCAAGTGTGGTACCTAGTAAGGTGTAAAGCAGCATTGTTAGTGTCTACTCAGCATGTAAGCAGCACCTCTTTGCCCAGTGTGCAGAATAGAGCTAACCAAGTAGCCCTGTCCCTAATAAAACACTGGCACTGAGTCTAGAATGAGCTTCTTGGGTAGACAATATTTCATACATGTTGTCGTTAACTCACTGCTAGGGAAATTAAGTGTGCCCCGTGAAACACTACTGAGTAAAACTCTTGGAAGCTTACACCTGGTTTCCTCCTGACTTCAAGCCATGTGCCTTTTACCTTTGTTGATTTCAACTTTGCATTCTTCCACTATAATAAATTTTAGCCATGAGCATGACTATGTGTTGAAACCAGTGAGTCCTTTTAGCAAAACGTCAAACTGAGGGTGACCTGGGATTCACCAACACACCAGCACGTGGAGCTTAACCGCAGGCACTCATGGCTGACTGTCTGCCATAGCCTCAAGGGACCCCTATGCAGATGTTGGGAACTCTGCTGCCTTACAGCTCCCATCTCTCGGCACTTGGTCTCCCAGATCCCAATCTCTTTAGTCTCATTGGCCTCTACTCTCCCTATCCTCATCTTAGCTACACTATCGATGAGCAGTATCTCCACACAGAAATGTGATGACCTTAGATCACACTCTGCATTGCCTGTTGTTCAGTATTGATAACAATTCTGACATAGGTTTTTGTCCACTTTTCTAGTTACTTATGATCGGAGGGTGGAACCAATATCAATTACTCCGTTGTTGTAGAAAAGCCCTTATCATACTATTTTAATTTGGGTATGAATGCAGTTAATTTGAAACATAAAGCTACTTTTTGCAATTCAAAAACATGCCAATTCGAAGAAGTTTTAGGCAAAGGATCAGTCATTTCTGGTCACTAATTGCCCCGATGTCCTTATTTTCATTGCTACACCATATTCATTTAATCCGTCTCTTAATTACTTTATTTATTTATTTATTTATTTATTTTTGGTCTTTTTGAGACAGGGTCTCGCTATACAGTTCAGGCTGGCCTTGAGCTCACTTTTGTAGGCCAGGCTGGTCTCGAACTCCCAGGATCCTCCTGCCTCAGCCTCCCACGTGCTGGGATTACAGGTGTGTGCCACCACACATGGCTTAATGACTTTTAAAAAATCTTTTTACTTACATCTCTTTCAGAGAGACTACTTCTTAGCACCCAGCCCTATATGCCTTTTCAGTGCATCTCATGCATTTGATCTATCAGATGTTTCTTATGCACTTATCATGAGGTGGTCTCGTGTGATGGACTGAGATATGGGATCTGGGGCCAGGCTACTTGAGGTCAAGTTCCTGCTCCTCCTCACCCTAGCCTTGTAGACTTAAAGACAAGCTTGTTGTGCCTCAGTTCCCTCATCAGTTAAATGGGTAAGACAGTACTTTACCACTAGGAGTTTTTTGAGGGACTCTGAACTAGATACTGTTAGTAAAGCTCTTAGCACAGTGTCTGGCATACAGAGCTCCAGAGTGCTTAATACTAACACTACTGCCCAGCACTATTACAGGAGTTGCACAAAAAAGAATGAACACATTTTACAGACTCAAGAAGTTCACAACCTACCAAAGGGCACGTATCACAAAAGTTACCTTTCAAATATTGAATTCAAATTTATGCAAAGTAACATTTACTGAACATAAAATACTTTTATCTGTCACTTAACCTTCCTAGCAACTTCATGAGTTAGAGGCTATTACTGTGTCCATTTTACAAATAAGGAAACTGAATACTTGAAGGTTTAAGCAATTACCTAAAGTTACTGAGCTTGCATGTAGCTGGGATCTGAACCCAGGGAGCCTAATTCCAGAGCAAGTGACTTACTAGCTCACTATATAATACAGCAGTCAGATCATAAGTGTATTTGTTTGTTTTTAACAGTGTCTCACTATGTAATAGAGGCTGGCCTTGAACTATGTAGCCCAGGCTGGCCTTAAACTAACTATGTAGCGCAGGCTAGCCCTGAACTCACAACAATCCTCCTGAATGTGCCACCACATCTGGCTAGAAACACACGCTTTAGACTCACAAAGAACAAAACAGAAAAACATTAATTCTGCGTAGTGAGACCAAGGACAAGATAACATCTGAGTTAAGCTTAAGGATGAATAAAACTTCGCCATGCAGAAACAAAGACAGACACAAAATTAGTTTATTAAGATTGGAGAATGAAATAGCAAAAGTGTGTTTACAACAGCGAGACTTCGCTCTCTTTTTTTTTTTTTTTTTTTTTTAATGGAGTCTTGTTATATCTCCTAAGCTAGACTTGAACTTGAGATCTCCACCTCAGCTTCCCAAGTACTTGGAATTTCAGGTGGGTGCTACTGTATTCAGCTATGTGCTGAGATTATTTTTGATGAGTTTAGAACATAAAATGCCCTTTGTGGATGAGAGAAGAGAAAGCCAGGAATCAGTTGTCTTTTCTGCCACAGCCTTTATGGAAGCATAAATTTTACCCTCATATTTTCCAAAATTTTGTACATCATAATACATAAAATATTTACACAGCATATGCCAGAAATAAACACACCTATTTCTTATTGCTTGGTGAACCCACTTGCTATTAGGACAACCCAGGATCTAATGGTCCTCCCCCAGAGCTGACAGGATTGGGTAGGGACAGTGAGGAAGAGAGCCAAGGTTCCAGTTTGGACGATTAAAGGATAGAGAGACAGACAGATAGGACATAGAGAATTCAGGAGAAAAACTTAGGGAATGTGAAGAGAGGAAGTCACACAGGATATGCTGAGTCATGGGCCTGAAAGAGCACTTTGCAATATAACACCTTTCTGAAGACCAGGAGGGAGTTCCTGCCAGTTAACTGACTCAACCAAAATCCTTTTTTCTTATCTTAATTAATTATTACCTTTAGTGTTATTTTAAAGCATGTATCCCATGTCTTTTACTTTGGGGAATTTTTTTTTTTTTTTGTACTAGGAATCGAACTTAGAACCTCACACTTGGCCAGGCAGGTGCCATGCCACTGAGCTATCCCCCTGACCCTCCTGTGTCTTCTGGATGTATGAAAAAGATGAACTACTAAATATGTTTAGGGGAAAGTGTCTCTCAGCTTAGCAACAAAATAGAAAGGTGAGAAGGAGATGGAATGAAAATTATCAAATTTTCACAAAAGATGATAAAGAGGAGAGCTTTTGGTCTATCCTCACAAACATAAACCCTGAAAACAGATTTAAAAAGTTAAGGAAACTAGGTGGTAGCCAAACAGTTGGACTTACTAGGTAGGTATTAGGGAGGGTAGAATGCAATTGTGCAATACTGGAATTTGACCAGATCATTAGGGTCAAGTAGCTAAATGTAAACAATGCTCCTGATTACCTAGAACATAAAAATTCCTGCGTTCTTATTCATCAAAGTAAAACTTCTAATCACACCAACTTCTGATTCTCACGTTCCTTAATTCTGAATGTGATTAATGACACTTACATAAGTGGTACAAGTGGAGAAACGATAATAACCAAAAAGGTATACAAGAGAAATTTAATTGATAATTTTGAAACAGTTTAAAGTATTAACTGTGGTTCTGCAAAAAGAAACTATGTGGTACATATACCAACATTTAGTTTATGTTTTCACAAGTGTATACTGACTGTCTCATAATTAAGTACACAGAGCTCAAAACAGCCAGCACTACAGAGAGCTTACACTGACTGTTAAACATTATAGAAGAGGTTGAGAGATATTTGCTAATGACTACCATAAAAGGAATAGATGACTAAGAACAGAGAGGATGTGTGACTAAAAAGTCCCTCCACAGTTCTTTGAAAATTCCCTGAATAACTAAGCATGCCAAATGTGGTCTCTCATGAAATTATTCAATGCTAAATTCTGTAGTTAGACAACAAATATACACTTTGCCCAAAGGATAAAGCCTTTGTATAAGTCACTGAATTGCAAAGTGCCAAAATAACAAGATCATCAGTAAGTGAAAGTGTTAATCAAATTATAGTGTGGCCTAGAGTTCAAAGCCTGCTGGGCTAGAATGGGTAACTCCACAAAGGATTCCTTCAGTTCCCAGAGGCCTGGACTATGGGGCAGCTTCTGGGCACTTGGGCCCGCTGGGGTTCTGACTTCTACCTAGAAATGAACTCCAAGTGCCACACTTCATAGATCCTTAGACACTAACGAAAAATCAGAGCTATCACATCAGTCTATCAAATCAGCCTTTTTACTCCCACAGGCTTACCATAGCTATCCCCAAACTGCAGATATCTGTCTGTTCGTCTGCCCATCTGTCTGTCCATCCATCCATTCATCCATCTACCCTGGGCCTAGTTATGCAGCACCACTAAATAAATACCAATACATTTCTAGTACATTCTTGGAAGTATAG
Source organism: Myocastor coypus (assembly GCA_004027025.1). NCBI lineage: Eukaryota > Metazoa > Chordata > Mammalia > Rodentia > Myocastoridae > Myocastor > Myocastor coypus. Next base: position 6,615 of record PVJA010040196.1, on the reverse strand, counting down.
CCAATTTCTTTTGTACATACAATGGTAATAGTTCTACTTTATGTAAATGGCATTATTTAATCCTTGTGAAATAATGTCATAGACTTTTCACACACTCAAGGTCATATTTTTAAAGATCAGATTGATAAGCCGGGCGTGGTGGCTCACGCCTGTAATCCCAGCACTCGGGAGGCTGAGGCAGGAGGATCGGTGCGAGTTCGAGACCAGCTTGGGCTACAAAAGTGAGCTCAAGGCTAGCCTGAACTGCATAGCGAGACCCTGTCTCAAAAAGA
>PVJA010040195.1:0-18652 GCA_004027025.1 Myocastor coypus | reverse complement strand
GCATAACTGATGGAAACTTTTCAGGTGATGGAGGCCCTCCAAACACCGGCCCTAAATCTTGAGCCATGAAAAATGAAGGTCCCATCACTTCCCTAGAGCATGGTGCTATGGTCATTAAGAAGGCATATCCCAGAATACTGCATAATAGGAGAACCGGGCCTTTCATTTCCCTAGGACACCGGCACCTTGATCTCAAAGAAGAGAAGGGTGAATAGATGTTTGGGTCCATTTCTCCTGCACTTTTCCTCCTGAGATCTTTGGGAAACTAGGTATCACAGCCCTATTGCAATTCATTCTTTCCACTACTATATAGGAAACTGCTCAGAGACCACCCATAGGAGTCACTAGTATGCCAGTTTCTAGACTCACTTCCCTTAACAGGATAGGAATTCTCTCCTCACAATCACTTTTGATGTGGTTAAGGGCATGGCAGTATGAGTGCTTGGCTCTTGGACCCCAAACTTCTCCATGCAGCAACAAACCCTGATGTACCAGGGATAAGTACAGCTGATCGGAATCTCCACCATTTCTCATATTTCTGATCTCATGTCAAACAGGCAGGAGGCAAGGCATACCGTGCTGACAGAGCAGGGTGAGCCTATTAAATTGTTTACCCTGAGGGTCATAGCCTTTTTCATATAAGCACTGAGGACCCCAGAGAGGGCTGATCTCAATATAGCAGGTGCCTGAAGGGCTTATTAGAGCCACAAAACCATGACTCAAGCCCTGTATTCTGCTGCACCATTGTCTGGAGCTTGTGAGGGTTCAGTAGATGTCAGCGGAGCAGTTTAGTACAGCTGTGCAGGAGGGCAGCCTTCATCTGGGCCAAGGAAATACTCGCTCTGTGCTGGTCGTCTTCCTTCTCTCCCTCATGGTGAGTGGGGTGAATTTCAGCAGGTTGACTACTTGAGCTGGTTTCTGCAGCAAGGAAAGCTGCTCTGTGAGACTAGATTTACTCCACTTAAAGCCATCTGAGTAGACTTCATCGAATCCACTCACCTTCTGTGGAATCTCAGATTTAATTCTTTTTGGTTATTGGCTAACGTATCCACTGTGGACACTTTTTTATGTTCTTGTAAAACTTCCTATGGTTGGACCATGGCACTAATGGAAGGAATTGGATTTTACACACCAGAAATGCAGTCTGGGTGCTTTCAAGCTAGGTGAGCATCAAATAATAATGGCGGGTGGCTTTGTCATACCCTGTATCCTCTTACTCTTCTCTGCCTGAGCTGGCATGACTCCCTGTCTGAAAGCACATCACCAAGATAGTTCATTATGTAGAAGTCCTATTTTCTATCAGTAATCATGGATGCAGTCCTATGTCTCCCAGCAACTGTAAAAATGTCCATCAATTTTACAGAAATTTTATTTCTGATTATTTGACGAATTGTAGCAAAAACACAAACAGGTGTGCTTGGTGGGGATCATGTGAAGCCCTATGGTGTCTTTAGTTGTCTCATTCCTAAGTAGCAGAGTCCAAATCCACTTTTATTGGTTTGTCTTGGTACAAGGTCTCAAGAGTCATGACCTTGCACATGCCAGGCTGGAACTGTGCAGCTGCACCATATCTCAAATGCAAAAACTCAAAATTAGGAAATCAAATTTGAATGATCATGGAGAAAAATTGCACGATGTATGTCCAAGTAATAACCCCACCCAGCCCTCCTACCACAAATGGAGAACTCCCGTGGAATAGAAATTGCATAATTATGAAATTATTATGGAAAGAAATGTATTGAAAGCTCAGGCATGAAAAGGGAACCAATTCCGCTTACTTTTATTCTTGAAAGATAGCACTGCATTTCCTAACAAGGAGGTCTGTCTTGTAAACCTAAAGCTTAGAGGTTGTGGCCAGGCAGGGACTACATAACCCCAGTTCTCATTTGACATCAAGAAGAACCGAAATTCCTTCTCTGCTTGTGCTGTCTTCTAGGGGGCTGCTGCTTGGGTTGGAAGAGAAGGCATCCTGTGAGTGTCCATGGGCAGGACTGTTGCACTGGGGGATTGCAAGGGAACCAATTGGGGAAATATAAGACTATAGAGTCCCTAACAGTGTAGGGAGTGTGTCCATACAGTAAAGACCTAAAAAATCCTGCCAAGGCTCTGGATTCCACAGCAATGTTATGCATTAGTTCATCTGAAGACCTATTGCCCATCGCCATGCCTCCTGGAAATCTGTTCCATGACTCTGAGCTGGGAAGTCTCAGAGGTCAGAACTGGAACTAGTATATCTGTGCCAGCAGGGTCAAGAACTTTGCTAGCGGGTGGGTGATCTGTAGTAGAGCAAGGAAGCAATGGTCAAAGTAAGAACCAGAGCTCATCCCTAAAGTACAGACAGCTACCCTGAGAAACAGTGAGGCCCGGAGCTCCTCTGTGTGTGAGAAACACTGATCTCATATCAGGAATGCCAGCATAACAAGGTTCTCCAGAAGAACCAGCAGCTCCCTCACTGCTAAGCCTCTCCCATTCTCTTCAGGCTCCAAGGTTAGAGACCATTAAGATTCTGCAATCTTCTTGGTCATGACGAAGCATGGCATGGTGAAATCATGCACTGTCTGGGCCCCAGGTGATGACCTGAACGCAGCCATTGCTTTACTCTGTGACTTTGTGGGTCTGCTCCACCTACCAATCCTCCTCAAGCAGAGGAAGTACAGGGATATACAGGGCAGGACCAGTCCAATGTTGGCTCTTCAAGGCAGCTATGGGTTTGTTTGAGCTGTCATTTTTGTACCGTACAAACTATGCCTTAATCCTTGTTTTCTCAATGATACAAATGTATTGGTTTGACATTTTTTAACAATAGGTATTTTCACTGTCAAGGTGACAGCTTCCCAAAGCACTATGCCATCACTTTAGACTCTGAAGGACTCCTGGTGGCCGTTATGTTGTCTTTGTTGGTACTGAGTTCCGTGTCACTAACTCGCAGGCTCCTGAGATCTCCTAGTTCCTCTTTAAGTGAGGAGTTTCTAGTAAGATTAGATTCAAGTTTTCTAAGTTGGAGACAAGAGGGTTGGACTTGACAAGTCAAGGCAATGCGAAGAGACAGACCAGGACCAAAGGAAACTATGGGGCTGATCATCCCAGACCTTCTGGGGAAGATATTGGTGTATGTTATGCTTAGAAACCTAATGTTCTCAGGAAAGAAAAATGACCTTATTTATAGCAGTTTTACTGGAATATTTCTAGCTAGTAAAGCTTCTCATTACTTACCCAAATATCAATACATCATTGAAAGAAATGGAAGATAGCCTCTTGGGAGGAGTCTCTCTGTGATCCTTTTATCCAAAGAACAGAATGTGTTCCTGTATGGAGGACTATCAATAGTCTAGATTCCCCCCTAGCTTCTGTCTCCCACAGCAGGGTTAGGCCATACTTAGTCTGGGAGAGAAGCTAACAATCTTTAACATGGGTGTAATAAGGATTCTGAGGGATAGTGAGGCTCAACCTAGAAGCTCCTATGTCCCTTGTCGTCCCAGCCCATGGCTAAAAAGTCGTGAATTTGGTTTTGCAATAGCAAATACAGATCATGGGGACCTGAGAGTGGCAATTTTCTGGGTAGGACCTTGCTGTGGTGGGAGTTATGCTTGGGCACTCTGAATCTTGAAATCCACATCCGATTGGCAATCTTAAGACAATTTTTTTTTTTTACTACAACTTTCATTTTTCATAGATCAGTGTGTTGGATGTCATGGGTGCTTCTAAGCTCAAATTGAGCTGTAGGTCCATCCATAGAATCCTTCTTAGCCCATCTTTCCTGAGACAGGGTGACAAATGTTGCTCGTATCTCCAGTGAGTGCTGTATAGTCATTGCTAGAAATTTAGCCTCATTCTGCAGTAACAATACCACCCGATACAGAATTCTATGCCAACTAATATTTAATGGATAAACTGGGAGCTGATTTGGTGATCGGATATGATCCTGTAATGCCCTACACCCCCATTTCTTGACGTGCAGCCAGGAGTCTCCTCATTTTGTGTTACCGTTGGGGTGCTGATGGCTGCTGTCTCCATAGCTCCTCATTCTCCAATTCTCTGGATGCTTCATTGAACTGGGTTCTATATGGGTCTGAGAGGAAGCAGGCCAAATTGTGGCTGAGGCTCTCATTGGACATTTCTGTGTGTCTTCGTCTCTCCTATCACTTGGGTGGCATGTCAAGGTTTTCCTTGGGGCAATGACCTCATGCTACCCAGAGTTCACTACAAACAAGAAAAGCTCTAGATTGATGCCTTAAGAAATGATTTCAGTGTGCACATTGTCTGAAAAGAAATTTTAGAGGAAAGATACAGGAACTTGACCAATGCCGCTGTTTTTGAGTCTAAAGTGATCTAGTACTAAAATGATATGAGCCTAGGATTGTGCATTTTGGGACCCATTTCACTCTTAAATTGCATAAAATAAAAACATTGATAAGCTTTTAAGATGGAAAACCTTAAGGAGACACGGAAGTCTCTCTGCACAGTTTGTAGGCATCTGAGGAAATGCTGATGGGAATTGTGGAGACAGCAAGCCTATCAAGAACATGAACATTTTGGTCCTGGGGCTATTCTTGGGAGGAACCCTCGCTCCATTCTACAGGAAATAAACATTCCCTGCTGGAATTATTTCAAAGATATCCAAATGCCATGTTTGATTTCATTGGTCTCAGGTCATAAGGATAGAGGGTAGGATAGGGGCAGGGAGGAGTGTGTTCTCCTAGTGGCTTCAAGGCTCTCCCAGGAATCTTAGCAGTGAGAGGAGTTCTAACCTTCAGAGGAGTTTGGATGCTGACATGTTTGAACTCTTCAGCTTCCAAAGCAAAAAAGACCCTTACATCCCACAGAGGCTTACAACCTACAGCAAGTCCTTCATTTTCTGATAGAGGATCAGCGTGTAGGATTTTTGTCATGGTGAATCCATGGCCAGAAATGTCAGAGCATGTGTTGTTCCCTGATGCAAGTCCTGGCTTCCTAGGAACTAGGACATTCTGACTAACTTCAATCCACAGTCTGGTTTCTAGATTGTCAAAAGAAGGAATCTGAGCTACTGCTTACTCCTGGTCATACGTGAGGAGAGATGAAATCACAGAAGCTTTATAAAATGGTTGAGGCAAACGCATGGCTGCATGTGGTTCTAGGCCAGGGTGACGCTGACTGCTAGGGACAGGAGGTGGGTGCACATCTTGAATTCCCTGTCCTGTGAAATTCTGCAATGGCATGTAGTGAGGAAACGGGGTGGAGTTACCAGGCTAGAGGAGCTGCTGCCTGGTGCAGACAGTTCGTTGGAGGTACAGGGACGCCTTCACTACCTCATCTCCTTATCTCATATTAACAAGGATGTGGAAATGCAAATTTAGATTTTAATGCGTTGCTGACTTTGTAATTCCATGTGTGGGAACGGCAGAGAAAAAATGGGTACAAAAACACTATAATTGAGCCACAAATTGATAGAACCTAGAATGTGTCCCCGGGTTGTACCTGAACATATCTTTTCAGGTTGATTCTTGAAAGTTCAGCAAGGCTCTCAAAAATGGGGCTCACCCCTTCCTGATGAAATCACATCATTATCAGGGAACTGAGTGAAAGGGTATTTAGTACTAGAGGATGTGGCCATGGGGATCCCTGTCAGCTCATTATCTTTTGAGGAATTTGCCACTAATTGTTTAGAGTTAGCAAGGGTAAGGGAGAATTTATAGGTGGTCCACATACAGCTCAGGTTGAGCTACAATGGTGGTACCCTGAGTCTCTTCAGGACTCAAGCTCTGGATGCAATCCACCATAGTTAGGATTATAATGCCCATTAACCAAATTGAGTTCTGTGTGCTGGAATTGCTTGTGTCACTCCAAATTACTGTGTCACCTTGTCACTCATAGACCTTAATAACCTAAACTGATGGTTATTTTGCTTTAGGTCTACTTGGCAGGTGTCCTTGACATGTAGCAATAATATGAATTTATACCATATGCTGCTCCCCAAGAAATGAATTCTGAAGTTCTACCCTTGAGCAGGGAGGTCTATGGTGGTGACCTTGCTACCGGCAAGGTAGAGGGCATCCAGTGTAAGGCACATGGAAAAACATGAGTCTTTCTCTTTTCTGATTTTTAGCAGCTCATTATGCCACCATGTACAAATTCTCACTTTGCTATATATTCTGGCTCAAGGGGGAGCCACGGACCCACAGGGAGGTATAGAGTGCTTGTTACTTTTCCTGGCTTACCCCATTTTCCTCTCCCCTTTGCTCTGTTTGGAAGCCTGAGACTCCCAGAAGGAGCGCACCCTGGCCAGTAGAAATGCAGAAAAGGCTGCCAATAAAACATCTCAATGTTGTTGGGAGCACTCGGCAACCTAACGGCTGGGTTTTGTCTGTCATTTTGCTCATGTGTTCCTTACTCCTTTGTGCTTAATCTTAGCCATTGAGGAATGATCCCCATGGGGGGGCTCTACTCAGGGATGGCACCTGGCATCTACACACAGGAAAGCTGAGGACTCGATGGACAGACTTGAGGTCAGCCTCAGATGGCAGCAATGGTACCTGAGCCTTAGGCCCCACAGAGCAGGGAGAAGCAAGTTCTCTGCTTTTAGACATGGAGCAGGTGTGTCTAACCATTTCTTTGTAAAATCCCAAGCTGTGCTCCCAGTTGAGAGGCAGTGTGGTCTACAGGGCATGATTTCGGAGACTGGTATGGCATGGTACCCATCATAAGGTGCCAAGCCTAGAGAAGCATTTCTCTCAAAATGCTGTTGTGTACACACAGACACGTACGCACGCACACACGTTATTTCATTTACTGAGACAGGAATATACTTACTCCACCAAACACAAGGTCCTCAAGGAAGGTATCTGTGTTTCAAAATAAAAAAAAATGTAGATTCTTACCTTGGTGCCATAGTGCCCACAGGATTCCTCTCTGAAGCATGGTGATAGAAAACTGGAGGAAGCACCATCAAGACTGAAAGGTGTAATTGCATGGTCTCTTCTTCCTTTGTGAGGGGAGCTTTTTCATCTTTTGAAGATAGTCTTTATTCCTGTCAGTGGGGGACTTGGTACAGTAGTTTGCTCACCTGCCAAGCTGTTCTGTTGGGTTTCTTCTGACCCTGACTTGAGCTGGGGATTCCCAAGTGTTTTTCCCCTGCCATCTCTGAAGCCCTACACTTGGCTTGTGCAGCTACCATTCTCAAAGTTGAAGATGAGAGTAAGAAAATTTTTAGCAAACTAGCTTAGCTTAGACATTACTTTTTCTAAAACTTACAACCATAACTAAGCATTGGTAACAAACATACAGGAGGAAATGATGGATCTTAAACTACAGTTTTGGAGCACTTTGTTTCTTTTCTGGTCTTTCCCCTTGCAGGGAAAGCTCTTAACTGTCCAGTGCCCTAGGCTGAATTGTTGAGAGCAGGGAGCCAGGCCAGGTCTAGGGGTGTGCCCACCATTTACCAGCTGGCAAGAAGTTTCTGCCCTTGTCTCCGTCAGTTCTGGCCCTGCAGAACAAAATGTCCAATGCATGTGGCCCTACTGCCTTAGATGACTTCATGCCCAATGCTAAGAAGAGTAGAGCTTGATAAAAGGAAATGCGATGGCTCTGTCGGAGCAGAGAACTTCAGGCTGCACTCAAGCCCCCCTGTGAGCCACACAGGTACAGCTTCTGCCTGCACACACATCTCTAGCTTGCTTCTGCCTCGGGCGCAGGAGGGCCTACCCTTCTACAATACTCACATCTCAGATGTTGAATTGGAATAAATGAAAGTATTTGTCATAATTAATTATCTCTTCCCTTTTCATTCTAAGGAGCTTGCAAAGTAGTATAGCTGAGAAGCATCGCTTGTTCTAAAAATAGCACTAGTCTTGTTTTCTTATTCATAAAGTAATATTCTATCTGATGAGGTATTGTGTCCTCTTTGGAAGACTTAACTCATTTTTAGGAATTTGTTCTTGTATGTAAGACTCAAAATTTTGTTTCTATTTCTCTGAGGTCTACTCATTACACAAATGTATTTGAGGGGATAAGGTAACTTTTCTATTCAAAATCTGAATAGTAAATACATGCTTTTAAGCATAGGTAGCATTATGGTGAACTTGGGCCCAGCTGAGACCACCAAGAAAGGCTGAGTGTAAATAATGGAAGAGGACTTTTTCGTAGACTCGGTGCAGTAGGGCCAAGGATGAACGTCACTTACCCTGAGCAAGGGGTGAAGGTATATCTTCTAGGAGAGCATAGCTAGGGGCCTACAGTGTTTTTTGGTGTCTGAGTAGGCATTGTAGAGCTTAGGGATAGAAAAGGCGATAGTGAGTACAGTGGATGCTGGAAGCCACTGTGGGTCTCTTGTGCTTTTTCTTGGTATCTACTCTATGCATGTTTTTGTAGAGCACTGCAAGCTGGCTGAGACAGGTGGGGCGCTATGGATTTCCAGTTGAGCGGAGAGGGCCAGAACATGTGAGCAACAGATCTGCATGGGGAGTTTTTCTGCCCTACTGGGCAGGGGGCGGGTTTGGAGACGTGACAATGTGCACAAACCTGAAGTCAAAGAATAGGTACAGTTGCATCAAGAAGTCTTCCTAAATCTTATGCTTTTATTTTCTCAGGGTAGTTTTGAGTGTTTAGGGCCATAGGAAGGGCAGCTGGCCACTGGAACACTGTGACAGTGAACACAGGGCTTGAGGGAGATACTAAGAGGCAGCCATAAAGTAACCCTGGTAAGATGGGCAAGTGCAGTGATCTTGACAAACCGTCTTCCTGCCCCTCTTCAGGTGCTTAAGAAATTTGCATGGCTTGGATTTCAGTAAACCTTGGGAAAACTTACTAAATGACTTTATAGTGTTTTCATTTCTTGTATGATTAGATGGCTCAAATATCCAAAATAACTTGATAAGTCCTAATGATAGGGATACTGGGCAAGTCATCGTCCCCAAGCCCATGGAGGCTACCATATACTAGGTAAGAGATTCAAGAGGTCTTTGATTCTGACATTGAAATTCTAGGGCAATGGGCTGGAAGGAGCAGCTTGGGAATGTGTTGGAAGCATTGCTGTGCTCCCCAGTCTAAAGTTTCCCAAGGAATTCTTTTTCTATTGGGGGCACAAATTGAGGAGGCCCAAGTTTCCCACTCTCTTCAAAACAAGATGGAGCTTATCTTCGAGGTTGAGAGTTGGGATCTGCATAGGAAGTGTCAGTCTTCAAATTTCAATATTTTAAGAGCCAGCCTGCAAGCTTTGTACCTGTGGGAAAAACAGGGATGAAACTTAGAGATATGGATTAGATTAAAAAGTGAGGGCCAGAGAGTACTTATCTCCTTTTGCATAGCGCCCCCAGTGACTTCGGGGGGGGGGCCCTCCAACATGCCTTCATCCAAACACAGGAAGAAGTACACCACAAGATTCAGGTGCCCTACCACGCATGGTCCATCCCTAAATGGCAGCTCTCAGCTGTACTGACTTTTCCCCTGCAAAAGGCCAACATGTCAGCATGTATCCAGGCTACCTTCCTCTTCTAGGGCTCACACAGAAGAGGCCAACTTGGCCATAATTCTTCCAATGCTTCCTACCTGCTCTCCCACACAAAACTGCTAATGCTTCCCCATCCTCTTCCAAACTCACTGGACCTTACAAATGTGGTCTTGCTTAACTTTGGCCTGAAAATGTGGGTTATGATCAAGGGTATGGGATCATGTATGCCTCTGTAAGGAACACGTGTGGATCTCTTTGCCTGCTGCTTCAGTGCTGGCCGTTTGACATGTGGTGCTCAAATCAGTCCTCTGCGGAGAGCTCTGAGCCATGCTGAGGAAGAAGCCTTGCTGTCAGTGTTGCTGAAATCTTAGTGTGATTTTTAAAAATCTTGAGGTGTTAGCAGCATCTTGAAAACCTTGTAAACTTCCCAAATTCTGTAAAGCATAATAATTCAACAGTGCACTGAGAAGGGTTATGAAAGGAGCTCTTCTTCCAAATGGCCAGTAGGGAATTATCATCGTGTCATAAGTGGCTTATGCCTTTATGCTCGGTGAGAGCTGATACCTATTAGGAGTCTCAGGCCTGGAAATATCCCTACATTCCACAGTGTGAGCCCCACAGGTCAAGGAACTCGTAACTGTGGATGAGAACTAGCATAGGGGCCCATATGGGAGCAACTCAATTTCCTGTCATTTTTGACTTTTTCTTTCATGCGCTTGTGTCTGCCTTCCACGTGTAAGTAAGGATTTCAGAGTACAACTTCTCCCAATTTGAGATAGGATTCTTAATAAATTTCTGAGTCATAGCTGGGTGGGTTATAGAATGGAGACCTGATGATGAGCTGGAATTTCAGGAATATTTTCTCTGGATCTAAAACATCCTGAGGTTCTAGCCTGGGCATTCTATGTCTGGAAAAAATGAATGTGACTTCTCTGCACTAATGTGTGGGTTCCTGAATGTGAGTCTAGCCAGGCTATGCATGGGTGAGATATTTCAGTCTGCTGTTCTACTTCAGAATTTTATTTTCTGAAGAAATCCCGTGGAATGCAGCTTCCTTTCTGCCATGTCAAGCATGTCCCTCTCACTTCCTCGTGCCCAAAGTAGCTGAAGTTCTCTCAGCCTGAGACCTCTTCCTTGGATGTTTTCCACAGTGATACGTGATCCTAGAACTATTGCTAATATCCAGTCTGTACTAGAGAGAGTGTATCACTTGGTAGGACAGAGTATCAATGATAAGGACCCCCTGTGTGAATCATATATTCCGTTAATGTTTTAATGGGCATAAAAGACACTGGTATTGGTGAGGGGAGCTATGCTATAAGCAAACACATAATTCAGATGTGTTTCTGAAAGCGGGACTAAAAATGGTCCAAAAATTCTAATTGTCTTAAAGCTCTAATCCCAGATGCTCTTTTTTTTTTTTTTTTTTTTTTTTTTTTTTTTTTTTTTTTTTTTTTTTTTTTTTTTTTTTTTTTTGAAACCTTTACTTCTCTTTCCATGGGCTCTCTTAATTTTGCTGAAATTGTGGGTTGGTTTAAGAGAATCTGAAAGCTGGAGAAACTTGTGATTTATGTTCCTAGTGAGAAATTCCACATTTTGCCATTGTCTTGTACAGCACATAACAGAGTTGGTCCAGTAGAGAAAACAACTTCTGTCTCAAGGAAACCAGCTGTCTGATCATTTCTCATAGCCCACTCCAAAGATGTTCACAGGTTTTCAGACAGTGCTTGTACTGAAATAACTTCTTGGGGCAAAGCCAGCAGGAACTCCACTCTAAGCAATGTTAGACGTGTGGCACGGTCACCTTACTGACTGAGTGTTCTTTTCCAGGGGCCTTAGCTTAGACTTACGATCTAAAAGAAAGAGGGCAAACAATTTGTAATGGAGTAAAAGGTAAAATTATGTCCCCTCTGAACTTAACTGCCTACTTAAATTACTTGTTTCTTCCTGAAGGTCTAATCTATAGTTCACTGGTATTGTTGAGGCATCTTGCTGTTCTGGATCCAGGGAAGATGTGAGTCTTGAGCTGAGCTCATCAGGACTACAGAATGAAACCCTGGCTCTAGAGAATCATCTGTGAGAAATGATCCTGATGTTAGAATTTGAAATCAGGGAGTAACAAGAGAAAGCTAAGACTTCCTAGAATCATCAGAGTGTAATGAACACTAAAATTGGCATACCGGGAGGTAGTAGAAAGTTTCCTCTTAGATTCCAGCAACTCACAGGGAACTAATACGTTTCAGCATAGCAAATTAACAGAATTTTGTGTGCAGATCTTAGTTTCCTAGATATACAAAGTTGTTTGGCCTCAGACAATGAACATCACTTGTGAACTGGAGCGTCAGTTTCAAAGAGACTGCCAGTTCAGTCAATAAGTTCTATACTAAGTGCTTCCACATCAGCACTCTAAAGGCTAAGATGCTATTCTTGAGTATGTGGCTGTGGTCAGGAAAGTCTGAGCAGTATCTGTCCTGTTTTCTTGGGCTGAGTTGCTAAAATATGTGGCCCAATCAGTAACTTTGACCTTCACGTATTGATGAGGCTTTCAGATTTTGATCCTTCATCTTTTCACACTCCCAGCAAGAGACTGAGCTCCTTTCCTTAAGGAACCCTAAGAATAGAACCTGATGCATTTTGTCGGAGGAATCCTGACTAGGAAGGACTTGGAAGTAGGTGCATTTCATGGATTCACTGTCACCTCGTGAGAACATTTCACAAGGGTGCTGTGGTAGAGACGAGGTGGAGCAACCAGTTTAAAGCAGCCGCTTATGGGCAGAGAATAAACCGTTGCCCAAGGCTGAGTGAGGATGCACAGGACCATTGACAAGCTCTCAAGAGAGGAAGACTATAAAAATGCTCACGTGATAGGAGCAAGGAATTGCTCAGAAAGAAAATATAGATGGAGAGCATATACTCATTGACCTGGAAAGTATATGTTTTTCCTGGAAAGGAAACTAGATTTGGGTCCATGTCTACCTCTTCTATTAAAATTAAATGTTGGCTAGAATGCGAGGGGGTGAGGCCTTCCAAATGGCAGCTGTAGATACACGTCCTTGGCCTGAATACAATATGATAATGTCATTTGCTGTGCAAAATGATCAGTGAGTTCCTTAGGCCATTGTCACTGGTTGTGTATACTTGTCCAATGTTATGGGGTCATTGAAGAATCTATAGCTTCTCTGCTCCTAGCACAGCACCAGATACGCCTACATGATGAGGATCCCGAAGCTATTCCCAAGATGAAGCATTCAGCAGTAACGAAGGACTTGGCCTACAGATGTACTCTGAGTGCTGATTTATTGCAATGAAGATGATTCAGTGCACAGTTGGCAAAGAGCAGAGGCACCAAGGGCAGTGTCAAGAGAAGCGGCCACAACTCCATGAGCCCTTTCTGTGTATTTCATATCCCAGATTTTCTGCAACCTTTTCTCTGTCATTGTATAGTCCTTTTTCTCCCCGGAAGACACTAATTTTGCAGCGCTCATTGCCAGAGGTACCTCCAAAAGGATTTGTCTATATAGAGTTCAACTTGCCCATCTGCATTCTCTAGGGTGCATGGGCAACGTGGTGGTTGCCGGCTGTTTCAGGGAGCACTGACGGCCTTGCGGAACTCTAGTCTGCATAACGGCACACTTCCTCGCCTGTAGAGAAGCACTGAACTCTGATAGAGGAGAGGCATTCCAGACCAACAGCTTGGCGCCCAACATTGGCTCCTGAGCTCTTCCCTTGCAGAAGTAAGGCATCGTGACAGTCTCCTATCTATTCAGAGAGGCCGAGATTGACATCAACCTCCTGAGTGTATCCATAAACCGTCCACTGGTCGTGGGGAATTCCTTTCCTCCCGTGTGGAGAGAGGGAAGCCCTGATCTCGTATTTCATTTCTCACCTTTATTTCTTAAATCCTATCACTCAAGTGATTTGCAGTAAGTGGTTCCTGAAGAGGGAGATACTAGGGAAGGAAAACAGTGGGTGAGGTCATTCTTGTCATCTGTGCACCATAAAAGAGAAGTGCTTTGGTGGGGCCAGTGATCAGCATAAGAGAGCACTGGTACTGGCCAATACCATGTATAAAACATGGGGCATGGAGATCAACTGACCTTAGGTATATAAGTGTATCCTCAAAGAAACAAAAAGGAAAAAAAAATTGTTATTTACTAGTTGTTAAAAGTTGGGCAGAAGTCTCTATAACCCAACCACAGAGGTCCATGTATAGAGAAGTGTTCTTCATAGGCTTGATTCCTGAATCTTTTCTGGGATTGCTTGGAAAGATTGCTTACATCCACAAAGGTTTTGGTTCAGAGAACTTTTTAAAAAATCATAACCATTGCTAAATAAAAAAATTAAAAAATCACCATAGTAATAAAGGAGGATGAGGCAATAACTTCATTGATACAGTTTGACCCCTCTAGCTTTGCTGTATTGGGTAAAGATGCCAGATGGCCTGGGGAGTATTCAACATGTCTATCATTGGGAGTCCAAGCTCCCAATGATGGAGGACAAATTATGTCTTTGAATTTATGCAGACATTATCAGGAATTTATAGACATCTTGAGCTCCAAGGTAATATTGTTGTGGACTACAAGGTGTTTATTCCATGTTTGGGAAGGTTTTTCAGTTCTGGCATACTCTAAGAGTTCTGAAATGTTTCATGATATTTTTGAAGCATTTAAAGCATGAAATGCATCCTTCCAACATAGCCAAGCTGTTTGAATTTTCTTTTTTTCTGAGCCATAGCTGATGAGATTGTTCAAGAAAAAGCCATTGCTAAGCTAGGGAAGAGAGCCTGGGTTTTGAGTAGGGGGCCACCATGATGGAGTGGGAAGCGTTCTTCGGAGAAATGTGGGAAGTGATCATAGGAAAAGTTATTCTGAGCGTTCAGAAATTGTTATTACTGCTTACTTCCACCCTGAGTGATGTGGATCACATCAGAGTACAAGGGCAAAGATGGTGCCAGGGACACTTGGAATAGGGTGAAGTAGGTAGCAAAATGGTGCCCTCTTATTTTCAAGGTTCCTACTAGAACTTGAAGTTCTCATGTTTGATTTGACCTGGAGAAATCCATAGCCATGTTGAATGTGCAGGTCTCCATATTATGTCCAATTCAATTCATGTGGCACTGAGCTAACTTGGACCGCTACTGTAGTCAACATCCATATCCTTGAATGGCTTTTTAACCTTACTTAAGAGGTAGAAAATGACAAGAATTGGCGAAATTTGTGTGGCAAGCACATGGGCTTCACAGTAGGCAGGTGAGCAGTCCTGGCAATGGCAGTGTGAGACCCCTTAGGGCATTGTTCTTCAGCACATTTCAGAGTGGCATGTCTTCAGTGCTTTGAATGCACTACTGTGGTCCATGCAACCATGTTGGGTGTGGTGTTGTCACTTGCTGGTTCGCAACCCCTGCAGAGGAAAGCTTCATTGCAGTCTTCAAGTAAATTTGTAGGATAGCCCTGTGAGGCATAAGCTCAGGGATGATGACATCACTGATCCTTACACTGAAGCTATGTGCTATCACATACTTGGGATTTCGGGGTACTCATGAAGCTATTCCTTAACCAGAATACAAATGCATGTGGATTGTGGGCAAGTCTGGTCAGATCTGGGAATGAACATGCATCTAAATCATCTCACAGTCCTTCACAATATAAAATCATGTGGAATAGAAATTATGCAAAGGCAGGCTAAGTCCTGCTACAAATGTATGCAAAAAGACCATCTCCCTAGAAGGTAGCTGAAGAGAAATAATCCTTAGTGTTGCTTCTGATTGCTTTTAGTGTGCTTCTCAGCAAAGATATGTTTGTTTTCCAAACCAAAATTTTCAGCAGGATAGCCATGCAGAGGTGTTTTCATGCAGTGACTGTCAGGTTGGATCTCACGTAGGAAAGGGCATAGGTTTCCCTTTTTCTGATGGGGGCTTTTGAGACATGCTCACAGAGAAAGCCAAGGCTATGTTGGTCCCCACTCTGGGGGTCTCCATGAACAGAGTTATCTTTGTGTTTTCAGGATCTACCAAATGGAACCAGTGAATCAAAACCTGTCATTTCATGCACCACTGTAAGGGCTCCAGGAACACAAGATTTGCAGGAGGAGTCTGAGTCTGTGGTGTGTCCACACTCCTGTACCATTTTTACTTCTACGAGGCCTTGAGGAAACAGGCCAAGTTTTGTGATAAGTGCTAAGATCAAACGTGTGGTAGACGCCTATTATGATTTATGTCTAGTTGTCCCCTCAAAGCCTCATGCAGTCATTGGGCGGGGACTTCTATAGATTGAGCCTTGACTGAGTCGCTGGGATTGTGTGTTTTAGTACTGATGTAGAGTTTGAGACTTGATCCATGATCCTTGGGATTGTGTGTTTTAAGTACTTCTGGGATTATGGGTGTAGTTTGAGGCAGAGAGCCTGAATGTAATATAAATAGGGTTGTTGCTCTCTGCTCCCCTGGTTGCTCTGTTGCCTCTGTCGTGATTGCTGCTGTTCCACCGCCATGAACTGGATGCTGTCTGCCCTGTTCCACTCAGCCTTGGGCCGGCTGAACATGGACTGAAACCTCCAGTAATTGTGAGCTAGTCTTTCCTTCCTTCACTTTGAGTGTTGGGTATTTGTCCCAGCAATGAGAGAAAAGTAACTAAGACAGCACCAAAACCTGTGAACATGGAAACGTGGCACGTTAAACCAGAGACAAGGTTCTGGCTCAGGTGCAACCTGCTAGAGCCAGGCCCTCTCAGGAGAGTTCTGAGGCTTCCCTGTCCCCTACCAGGCCTTCGCATTTGGAGACTCATGCTCCAGCTTCACACAGTCATCAGACACATTCTTCTGCTCAGCACACATGGCTTCCCCTGCTATTCCTTATAGGCTGAGTCTTCTCTGTGTCTAGAAGAGACAAGGGGTGGCTGGATCGATGAATCTCTGAAGCTCTGCATTCTTCAGCTTAAGAATTGGCCTAGACTTATAGCAGACCAAAGGCATTCTTCCGGAAAGGGAAGCTGAAGCTGGTCCCAGGTGACACAGAGGCAGTCATGGCTCCAGAGATGGCCTCTGTTTGCAGAATGCACATGCTCCATGGTTGTCATCTTGTTGCTGCTGGTGTAGTGGCTGTGGGAGAGAAGCAGTATAAGAGGCAGAGGTCTCAGTGCTGGCAACCCCTGATGTTGTCCTGCGGGCCTCACTGCATCCAGTGATGTGATTTCTTCCAGTCTCTTTGCCTACTGTGAGGGTGAAGTCTTTTATTCATTCCTATGGGCAGGTTCACAGTACTGTGGGGCATCTGCTCCTTTGTTCCAGGTTTTGAGCTGTCATTGCATGGAGCTCTAGTCCATTAGCACAGGGAGAACACTGTAAATATGGCTTGGCTTCTGCTCGTAGGCAAGAAAGACTGTGGGCCACTCACCTTCGGGTAGCACTCACAGCAAGGTTGGGTTCCTGACTTCCCTCCTGTGGAGCTTAATTCTTACCTCCTGCGCGCTGCCTTCCCAAGAGAACAGGAAAACTGGAGGCTCAGCTCTATTGGATACAGCCATGGCCATGCAGACAGTTAAATAGGGAAGAATGACACATGGGTTCTCCTCAGTGAATCCCGGAGTCAAGGCCGTGTGCTGGCTGTCAGGCTATAAATGTACCTAAGGCCACCTGAGGAGGAGTTGCACCTTGTCTCTGCCACCACACATGGTGAAGGCAGAACCTGATGACATCTGGCCAGTGAGTCTGACCATAACCTTGTGATGAGCTCTGCTCTCAGTGAATGCGTCACTAGGGACATGACCATCCCACCTGCCTCCTGGAAGCGCGCTGTGTGCAAACATTGGGAGATTTTCAGCGCATGCGTCTCATGGAGATGGGGCCTGAGACAGTGCCTGGTTTTTTGAGGGCGGTCTAGCATTTCTGGCTCTGACCTGAACTGTGAGCTGAAAAACAGCTCCATAGTGCCACCACCTGTATGATTCCAATTGTCATGAATGCTCAGTCTAGAATCTAGGAAGCCCAGCAAGACAAATGAACTGGCTGGGCACAGTTCAATGTTCTAGAAGAGCCTGACACACATGGAAGCGATTTACTTAGAGCAGCGGCTGTGAGGGCACACATTTCCAGTGACAACCACTGTAAGAAGGAACTAAGGTACATGGCTCCCAGAACCCTCAGCCATTTCCTGATCTGCCTGGACATCTCCTGCAATGTACTGTAAGATCTGCTGGAGGGCAAGAGGCCATATTAGTGAGGAGCAGAAACCGAGTGTCTCAATCTCAGTTATGGTGGTCCTCTCTGTTGGATTCTACCAGTGTAGGGCACTGAAGGTTGTTTAGCAAAAAGATGTAGGCAGAGCCCTGGGGACAGTATTTCAGGCAACATGTCCCTGATTACCACTCTGGCCACAAGGAGGTACAGACCAGGAAATGACATCAAAATTGTGAAATGCTTGCTCCACAAGCCAGCACTGAATTCTGGCAGTTGGAGTTCTCAGAACAGAGCATGGAGCACAGATCCTGAAGGCGAGGGCCACTTCCAGTCCACGGAGATGACACAAGGTTTTCATGGTGCTTCAGGTAAAGATGAGATGTTCGTTGTACATAATACTAAAAGGTAGCCAGGCTGTGGGAAATGTTCAGTATTTGACAGAGATCTCAGATACACTTCACAAAGCAGGGCCCCATTTCATAAATGAGTGCAGGCAAGCATCACACACAACCACAAGGACATCAACTTGAATAGTCACCACAGCCGAGAGAAAGGAATAGAGACAACTGAAGCCTCCCAGGAGGATAGGCCCTGGGACAAGATAGGTCACCTAGGAGTTCAGCTGTGACGTTACTGTTTGGGACACAGCACTGGCCTCTGGTTGGTGGTGTAAGCCTGCTTTCAAGAAGGAAGGACATAGTGTCACCTGCTTCTCTCAGAATGTGGACTTGAACGGGACAAAGGTATGGTTGGCCCATGTGTGTATAAGATGTCCCTTGTGGGCCACATGACATCCACTGTTACCAGAGGACACTGCCTGGACTTCCCTGCCCCTTTTTCTGGATCTCACTGTCCTTCTGGCCAAGGAGATCAACCATGTCTAGGACAGGTACTGCTGACTATATTCTCAGGTACTGAGATAGAGCATCCAGGTTATGCACCCCCACTTCCCAGATGGGAGCCCCAGAGAAATCTCAGGGCACACACTGTCACAGCTTTCAAGGGGCATCTCCTTTTTTTGCCCACCTGAGATTTTCTTCATAAGGAAGTCTTGGTCTT